>APFE030308396.1:0-45745 GCA_000404065.3 Pinus taeda | reverse complement strand
TCAAAAATGTAAAGATAATGTTTTGGGCTGATGCTGTTCTATGTGCTGCATATATAAAGAATAGATGTCCATCTAGCACTATAAGAAACAAGACTCCTTATGAATTGTGGTATGGACATGTTCCTTCGGTCAAACATCTCAGGATTTTTGGTTCCACCTGTTATGCTTTGATACCAAAGGTACATAGAAACAAACTTAGTGCTAGAAGTCGTAAGTGTATTTTCTTGGGGTATTCAAATACCTCCAAAGCATACCGCCTCTATGATGAAGAAAATAAAAAGTTTGTTATATCTAGAGATGTAATTTTTCTTGAATCATCCAAATCTGACAATGTTGTTGAGCAGCAACTTGATTGCTTTGATAGATTCGCAAAAATGAAATCATTTCAAGAATTTGAAAATCAGATTCCACATCTTGAAGGGGGGATTCCTATACTAGATCAACATGTGGAATCTTCTTCTGAAGAATACTCTCCCCCGACTGAAACTCCAACAACGGATGATGCTTTAAGTGATGTAATTGATAGAATTGGGAGACTCAATCTTGATTCACTCCCAACTCAATCAACAGAGCAGCCTGGACCATCTCAGAAAGGTTCCCCAAAATGGCTGACAAAGACACTTGAAAGTGTTCATCCTGATGAAATTGGAAAAACAAGAACCAGAAATTCAAACCGACAAAATGGAGGTGATGTAGATGACTCTAATTCACCTGTTGATTGGATGTTTCTTATGATTGTGAATTGAACTTGTCTATATATTTTGAACCAACTTCCTTCAAAGAAGTTGCTTCTCATGATGAATGGAAAGAAGCGATGCAAAAGGAGTATGATGCCCTCATAAAGAACGACACTTGGAAGCTGGTTGATCCCCCATTTGGAACCAAACCAATTGGCTACAAGTGGGTCTACAAAAAAGTATAAAGTTGATGGCTCACTTGACAAGCACAAAGCTAGGCTTGTGGAAAAAGGTTTTGCACAGAAGGAAGGGGTCGATTATGAGGAGACTTTTGCCCCCACAACAAAATGGGCCACCATCCGGACACTCTTTGCACTAGCAGCTCAGAACAGTTGGAAAGTCCATCAAATGGATGTAAAAAATGCTTTCTTGAATGCAGATCTAAAAGAGAATATTTTTATGTCCCACCTTGAAGGATTTGTTGTGAAAGGACATGAACATGAAGTATGCAAACTTGTGAAGTCCTTGTATGGCCTCAAACAAGCACCGCGAGCCTGGTATGAAAAACTAACTGAGCATCTTCTAAAACTCAATTTCAATCATTTTGATTTTGATGATGCAACTTTATTTGTCAAGAAAGTTGGCAAAATAGTTGTATATCTTGTGGTATATGTAAATGATCTTTTAATGACATGGAACAATGAAAGCTACATTGCATTCATAAAGAAGGAATTGGGAAAATTTTTTGAAATGATTGATTTGGGCTATGTTCATTACTATCTTGGCGTTGAAGTAACCCAACATCCAAAGTCCATATTTCTTTCTCAAAAGCAATACATTGGAGATTTGTTGAACAGGTTTGGCATGACAGAGTGCAATCCTCTTACTACTCCAATGGAACAAAACTTAAAGCTCACATCTATTGAAGGAAAGGAATTTGAGGATGCAACAAGGTATAGGCAGCTTGTAGGAAGTCTCAACTACCTAACTACCACCGGACCAGACATTTCATTTGTTGTTGGAATCCTCTCCAGGTTTATGCAAAAGCCTTGTGAGGGACATTGGTCTGCTGCAAAAAGAGTTCTAAAGTACTTGAAGGGAACTCAAGACTTTGGAATCAAGTACACACAGGTGGATGACTTCAGTTTGATTGGATACTCTGATCCAGACTTTGATGGAGACAAAGAAACTAGGGTATATACTTTAGGATATGCTATGAGTCTTGGATCAGGAGCTATCTCCTAGAGAGCACGCAAACAATCAGTTCCAGCAGATTCCGCAACAGAAGCAGAATACGTGGCAGCAGCTGAAGCAACAAAAGAAATTGTGTGGCTCAAGAAAATTCTTAAAGATTTGTAGGTAAAACAAGTACAATCAACTCCACTGATGATTGACAACACCTCTGCAATAAAGTTGGCCAAGAACCCAAAGTTCCATGATCGAACAAAGAACATCAATACTAAATATCATCTGGTCCGACATCATGAGGCAAAAACAATCCATCTTCGTCACTGTTCCAAAAACGAGCAAATTACAGACATCTTCACCAAAGCGCTTGGAAGAGAAAATCTTGAAAGATTCAGAACGATGCTTGGACTCACCAACATCCCTTCAGATTAAGGGGGGGCATGTTGACACCTAATCCTTACGATTGGGTGAATTCATGTAAATAGTTAAATTAGGAATGTGAACAGTCATCAAGAGATGAACTGAGCAGTCACACCCTTTTGTATATAACAAAAGCATACCTAATGAAATAAGGAATCAGTTTTACTGCCTATTGGAGTTACTGCCTGGCCTGACAGAGTCAAAGTAGCATAATACCATTAAATCATAGAGATCTGGAACCATAAACAATATACGATCAGATGTATATTAACCATACAAATGCATACACTAATACAAGATTAAAAAATATACAAGAATATGGAGGAGAACTCAAATAGATTTATTGATAGAAGTAGTAGAAGTGAGGATTACAACCTAGTGGTCTGACCCAGCACCATCCTCCTAGCATGAAATCCCTCTTCACCTCATGAAAAGCTAGATCACCCAACACTACAATATTTCTCAGAGAAACCAACAACACTTCCTTACAAAAATACAAAATTCCAGCCTCTGGATCTCTAAGATGAGGGATCCATATATAGATATTTGCAGGTGGGTGACTCAACTTTTGGGATTTTGATTATTGTCATTTCTCTGATAGTTCTTGGTTCCACTTGGAGATTGCATGATATCTTACTCATCCCTGGGTGAATTCAGAGAGGCAAGTGTCAAATGAGCAATTTCTAGAAGATTCTCTGGGTTTCCACATAGCAAACTGCCTCTGCCATTTGTTTTCTCTCGCTCATCACACCTTATAGAAGGGATTTTCAATATGCATCGCACCGCCTATGTGTAATAGGTGAGATGCATCACACCCTCAGCATGGAGCAGTCTATATGGTCCAGTTTTGACCAGTTCTTAGCAGTTGTTCAGGGAGAACTTCTAGGAAATGATGTAATCAACTGAATTTGTTCTTTTAGGGTATGAAACAACACTTTTAGGGGTTTAGAATCCCTTGTTTTATGGACATATGTGTTTGGGGTTGCAGTGCCCAACTATGTCTATAATAGTTGCCCCCTAAATCATGAGGTCATAAATCTTTTGATGTTAGGTGAAATGATTTATCATGAGGATCCGAGGTTTTTCGAACTAGAAGGTGACCTGTAATAAGATATAATACAATACATTATCTTCATATATTTTCATGATCTGGCTGAGGTGGGCATTCCCATGCTCAGCTTTATAAATTCATTTTCATGTACATAGGATAGACAACCATCTATGTGGCAGACTGATGATTCTAGTAGAGCCATCATCCCTTGGCTTGGATGATTATCTGTGCATCTATGATGTACATTTGATGTCTTTATTTTTCCTGAATATATTTTAGCCTCGATGGATGAAGCTAGATCCGAGGTCTTCAAACCTGTTCAATATTTGTCTGAAGTACAAGTCGATCGATGTGAAAAGATGTTCCGATGTCGAACATGGAAAGACATTGCCTGATTACCAACCAATGATGTAAGTTGTTAATAGGTGAGAGGAATTACTGATAATGATTATGAAACTCAAGGTACTGTAGTACAATTCACGTGGTGTGAATACATGATTCGATGTCGAACATTACGTAAAATCTTTCAGTCAAAGGCCATTGATGCAAATCTGTTGCCGGAAGTGAGAAACTTGCCATTGAGTCATGCAAGCTTCAAAGTACTGAAAGGGTTGTTCCTAAGTTGACTTCCTGGATAATGAGCTAATGTCGATAAGAAGTGACCCATCGTAGGAGGGCCTTAATGAATCCCACATCTATGATATGGAATGGAGAAAATGATTTTATGGAGGTGAAAACGATCTGATGATACAAGGTTCAGGGTGGCGGTCATGAAAGAATGGAGCGTGAAGGTATTGTAGAGGATGAGGCGTAATCTAGGTTGGTGACTTCTCTAAGAGACTTCTCTTGAACATCTCAGTGACACTAACAATGAATTGGTAGTGTTAACCCCAAAAATGGATGGTACGGAGGACCAATGGTGATATGACCGGTGAACGGAATAACCCAACCTGACTCAATCATGGTGATGGAGTGAAACTGTCATGTTCAAGAGCGACCGGTTACCAATAAAGTTATTCAAGTTTTCTTCCCAAATTTTCCCTAGTCATTTCTCACCAATAACTCTTTATTTTTTTCAAGCTTGAGGAGGATAACATATGCTTGTTTTATAATTTGCCCTCTGGGAAAACCTGTCACTATGTTTTATCGAGCCTAGTGACAGTGAAACTCGCTCTTATCTGTAATGGACAAGAACATAACTATTGTTTTAATGAGTTTAATGACAAAGATAACTTAGTCCTTTTTAGTTTTAGAGAGTCTGAAAAGAGACGGAAAGGAAACTCCAGTAATCCTTTTTCATAGTATAATCCCTTAAGCCCGAAAAGGTATAAAATAATATGAAAGGGATGACTTTTCCAATCACTTTAACGAGCCAAAAAAGACAAGTGCTTGATATTTTTGTGTAATTATCCCTTAGGTCCAAAAAGACTAAAATATAGAGGAGGGATGGCACTTCCAATCACTTTAATGAGCTGGAGAGGCCAATTGCTTGCCAATCTTTTTATATTTTACGAGTTTAAAAAGAGCTTAAAAGAGACTCGTATTTGAGGAACGAGTGATATTTTCAAGTAACAACTGGTTGTAGGAAAGGTTTCGAACTTTTGAATTACAGTAGTGTAAAGAAGATGGCTAATAGAATCACTCGTCACAGTTGTTCCTCAAAAGGCTAAACAATCAAGTGGAGGCAGATGATCGGCTAAAAAGTGGAGTTGATGGTAAGAACATGACCCAGGCTCAAAAGCTAATAGTAATGTGATCACAAAGGTTATTTACTGAAAGTGGGTTCATTTTTTAATGAGCTTGAACTTTGGGGGAACATATGCTCATAACTAGGTTTTTTTTAACGAGCTTGAACTTTGTGGAAACATTGCTCGTGCCAGTCGTATAATATGGATGTCTCCCATTAATAGGTTCATTTTTTAGGGAGCTTGCCCCATTCACAAATTTGCTCCAGAGCATTTTATATGTAAACTAGGAATGGCAAACTACTGTCCTAGGGGTTAAAGAACTACTCATGTTAGGTAGGATAGCTTCTCGACCATTTCCGTCGGTCCCGGTAAAGGTGAATGGTTGACTAGACCAATCACCTAACTTAACCAGTTGAAGTTAGTAAAAACTATACGGTTAGAGTTATGCTGGTTGCTTTTCACTTGTGTACAAAAGGTTTGCATGCCCCTAGGTATAAAGAGAAGTAGAGTTTCCAGGTTACCATATGGAAATTCTTGCATTAAAGCAAGGTTTTTTGGTCTGCATTTGCAGACAAAACACTTCCTTGGCTCAGTCCATAAAAATAGACAAAGGTGAATGGTACGAGCTTCCACTCACATAACCTTTGATGAGGGAATCCGTTTCTTGTCTAATCCCATTTTCCTAAATAGGCGGGTGTGTCAAACTAGTCATATATCCTACGCAGAAACCTACCTTATAGTCGAGGTTTTCCTACTGAAGCAAACCCCGGCGCATGCCCCCTGGGTTTAGTCACATTCATGAAATCACTCGTGCTCATCAAGTGGATGGGCTACAGGTTGATGAGACATTTCTTATGCAAAAAGACCAGTTAGGGATGGCATTGGACTAGTATTCGTGTTTGAACCGGGGAATGAAAGCTGGTCAATGAGGTGGACCATTCTACCTTCATACAGGAAACACATCACTCGAAAGAGTGAGGAAACAATAGCTCCCATGCTGTAAATGTAGTCACGCCCAAGGAGTATATTGTAATCTAGAGGCCCTTGGACTACCATCATGTTTAGATGAATGGTTTTCCTTGTCAAAGTTATAGGAAAATTTGGAAGGATCCCTAATGGTCGACTACTTCCTTTGTTGAAGCCTTACAGATTTCGAATCTCAGGTAGAAGCGATGGCGAGCCAAGCACTTTCCAAGCAGTTGAGGAAAGGATACACATGGAAGCCCCTTCGTATATGATAGTACCGGCCATGATCATTCTATAAGCTTGTACTATGATTCAGAATGGTACATTAGATGGTAGGCGAGGTCTCCCTAGTAGATTCCAATCAAAGGAAATGACTAGATTGCTTGGAGGAGGGACCAAATAAACGGTCGAATGAATCTTTGACGAAATACCTTCCTGTGGTAAAGGAACGGGTAGATTGCCCCCATGTTCATCGGATTCTGTGTTAGAAAAAATAATTTGAATGGTGTCATTCTCATTCTCTTTGGTGAATGTCTCATCTGGAGGTGGACCTTCTGAAGACAAGATTGGCTTGACTTCTATCTCAACATGTTGACTTTGGTCCAGTGTGGACTCAGAGGGTTTATCTTCAATGGTACATGCTTCGACGGACAACAAAGGTATGTCAATCATATTTTCAACTAGTGATGGACTCGGCAACAGTTTCTTGTATCCAGGAGGAAGTCACTACGGTGAAGGAGGACGCTTATCCAAGACTCTTTCAGCTTTGTCCAGGAAAGGAAAACAGTGGAGGGCATGATCGCCTTCACACAGTCTACAAGGAAATTTAGATCTTCCTTTCTATCAACTGACTTCATTTTCGCTAGTTGATGGTGTGCTCTCAACATGATCGTCAGAGGTTGAAGACACCAGATTGTGCAACTGGGGAGACCAATCCCTTAAGATCCACGAGATGCAAGGACAATCTCAATGATAGTGCTCTCCTTTGCAAATTGCACATGGAGGTTTAGGTTTGGATGGTGCAATGTGTGGATTTTCACCAGACGATGCATGGTTGCCCCGTTTCATCATTGGCTTCTTCTTCTTCTTCTTCTCCTTCCCTTTCTTCTTCTTTTCAGTTACTTGGTTTTTAGCATTACTAGCTTCACCAAGTGAAGAGGAAGAAGGAGAGGGAGAAAAAAACGAAGTAGAAGGTGGTGGAGTGACTTTAGTATTATCTGGTTGCTTATTTGATTGCTGAGGAATTAGGGTGTTTTGAATGACAGAGGTTGAGAAAAGCCATACTGGTAGGCCAATTGTGAATCCTGGAAAGGACAATGTAGCCATATGTGGAACACCAACATCTCCCCAAGAAGAGAAAGGACTAGGATTCCACCCAAGGGGAAATCCTTGATTGGTGGACTCCATTTTCTCAACTTGAGATCAACGAGCAAACAATGATGTTATTCCAATTAAAATATATTTTATGATTCTTTGACACAACTTGCTTTTTCAATTTTAAAGAGTCGAGAAAAAGCCGAAGATGACTCTAGTCGCCTTCGATTTTTAATGAGCCTAAAGTGACAAGTGCTCAAATGGAACTTTTCTTTTAAGGAGTCTGAAAAGGAATGAAAGTGACTACTCTATAAATCTAGACAGAGGGATTACCAAACTAATCGCAAAACTGCAGAATACTTTTTATGTACGGCAATCAATCTTCCCGAATGCTATGTTTAGTCCATTGTGATTGATAGGGCGGCAGACATAGCTTCCTAAGGATAAAGGATATAGCCTATTCTAGTCTCGCAATATATAATCGACGGTACGTGGGAGCACAAGTTCGTACTGGCATTTGTCGTATCAAGGAGGAGGAATCACCCAACCTACGATAAAAACAATAGTTACCAGGCTTTATGACACCAGAATACGTCTCTAACTTAGACTTCTAGATGTTGTGTGTTAGGTTCTAAAGCACTTTTATGTTCATTGAGGTTTATTTTGCAGATGATCTTTTTTAAGAAGTTTTCCTTTAAGGTTCAATGCAATGAAAATCCTAGCTACTAAGGACAGAGAAGTAAAATTCTTTCAATATAGAGTAGAGAGAACACACTAAGATGCACTGTCCTAAATCAATTTCCTCATGCAGTCTAGATGCAAATTCACATGCATGTATTTGTTTTTCAGTTTCCTTAATGTGAGAATGAAAAAAATAAAACTAAGTACAGATGTGAACTATCTTTCCTCAAAGCGACACTTTAGCAATTTATTTTCAAAACGAAAGGAAGATTTAGACAACACTTTCAATTTCGACTTCAAAACTACTTTTGACACTTCAAAGGATTGATGATTAAAATAAAATACAATGGAAAAAGTGTAATCGACTCTCGAAAAGAGGAAGACTTTATGAAACTCTTTTATTTGACTAAAAATGACACTTGCGACACTTTCAAATCAAAAGATGACAGTTCGATTAAGCTACTTTTTGCAAAGGAGGACTGTAGATGATGAAAAATACATAAAAAACATTCACAATTCCTTATTAATGGAGGCTAAATAATGCGAAGGAAGAAGGTTTCAACAATGATATACTGATCAAAGACAGCAAAAGACCTGAATAGAGCTGAAAACAATGAAGAAAAAACCAAAATCTAGAGGCAAAAACAGTCTCACTCAATCATCACACCTATAACACAGAGAAACAGGGATGCATCTCACCTGCAACACATGGGAGGTGCAATCCATCCAAGTTTCCAATGAGAGACAGTGCAATGGTCCAGGGACGAGATTGAGGTTGGCTTTCACTCACAGTTTGAAGCTAAGTTCAGGGATTAGGGCTGAGCTAATGATAGGCAGTAAACACAAAGTATAGGGGATCATCTAATGAGGTTATTTGAGCTACCACCAGGGCACTTAGGATGTTTGAAAATCAGATGTTCAGTTCATAAACTAACCCAGAGATTGACTGAAGAAGCATTGATCTACTTTGCAGTTGCATAGCAAAAGCAATTCGAAGGCTAGTTGGCTTAACTTCAGGCTCTATCTGTAGTTTATAAAGCAAACAATAGTAACCAACAATCAAAATATTCATTCCCTAGTGGAGTCACCATTTTGTTATCAGGAAAACTAATTTCCATTCAGAGCTGCCAATCCCACTAAGATGGGTAGCTATCTTAGAAACAAACAAACTAAAGTTACTTGCGTTTTCCTTTATGAAAGATAGATGAGAGAGAAGCACAGAGTACCAACCTTAGTCTTTCACTTGGCTCCTTGCTTGTTTCCTACCCCCTTTGATAGAGCTTTGCCACTCTTTCCTCACTTGTATCACTTAAAAGAAATCCCGTAGAGTCAAAGTAGAATAATACCATCAAAGCATAGATATCTATAACAATGAACAATATAGGATTAGATGTATATTAACCATACAAATGCATACACCAATACAAGATTCAGAAATATACAAGAATATGGAGGAGAACTCAAATAACTTTATTAATAGAAGTAGTAGAAGAGAGGATTACAACCGAGCGGTTTGATCGAGCACCATCCTCCCAACATGAAAGCCCTCTTCACCTCATGAAAATCTAGATCACACAATACTACAATGTCTTATAGAGAAACCGACAACACCTCCTTACAAAAATAAAAAATTCCAGCCTGTGGATCTCTAAGATGAGGGATCCATATATAGATATTTGCAGGTGGGTGAGTGAGCTTCTGGGATTTTTATTAATGTCATTTCTTTTATAGTTCTTGGTTCCATTTGTAGATTTCATGATCTCTTACTCATCCCTGGGAAAATTCGGAATGGCAAGTCTCAAATGAGCAGTTTCTAGAAGATTCTTTGGGTTTCCACCTAGTAAACTGCTTCTGCCATTAGTCTAATCTCACTTATCTCACCCTGCAGAAGGGTTTTTCAGTATTCACCGCACCCTCTATGTGTAACAGGTGAGATGCATCACACCCTCAGGATAGAGCAGTCTGTATGGTCCAGTTTTGACCAGTTCTGAGGAGTTTTTCAGGGAGAACTTATAGGAAATGATGTAATCAACTGATTGTGTTCCTTTAGGGTATGAAGCAACACTTTCAGTGGTTTAGAGTCCCTTGGTTTATGGACATATATGTTTGGGGTTGCAGTGCCCAAATATGTCTATAACACAGATCCCAGAAAGGAAATGAGATCAAGGCCTCATCAATCAAGCATCTCTAGGATAGAGCTCTCTGTCAAATTGTTGGTCAAACTATCTATATCTAAGGCCTTTTTTCATGAATACAACTAGGAAGATTTGGTTACTTTAGGGTCAAATATTCTATTATGAAGTCACCCTTGAATTGAATTTGGTATGGAGATAGTGTCTCACTTAGAATTCCTTCTCTGTTGCAGGTTTATGAAATCATATTTGAAGCTATAAAGTTCCTAGCATCTAAGTTCATATATATAATATTATTCTTGAGCTCAGAATAATTCCTTCGGCCTTGTATTAGGGCTTTGTCTCTCTCGCAGAGAAGTATAAAAGGATACAAGAGGTGAATTCTCCTCGGTCCTTGTGACATCAATCAAGAGGGTTTAAAAATTATTGTTCATGGTTTTCCATTGGGTAGATGCTTATTGAACGTAAAGGATCAACCTTTGTGCATCTCTGAGATTGTGGTATCAAAGGAAAGGGGGTTCATGACAAATAATGATCATTTGAAGGATCTTGAAATCTGAATTACAATGTTCTAAAATCTCATTTAAATAGGTATGATTGTTATTGGTGTCTAAGTTAAATGCATCTCAACATTTCTTCTCATATCAACTCATTGAGGCAATCAGGACACACACATGGGTTTAGCCTAGAGCCATCACTTTTTATATTATTTTTAAATCTTGGGTTTAAAAAAAACTTTATATAATCTAATTAGTAATTTCTAGTACCCATGCTCGGTACATGTTGCACATTATTTTTCATAGCTGCCAAATTTGCATTCCATTAGTTAAAGCTAGGATAGAATTAGTCTTAGTCGAAGAAGTCTATTTTATTTGATGGATTTAAACTAAATTTAATTTACTATGGTTTTTCCTTTCCTTTAATTTACTCTGGTTTCAATAACCATCAAATCTTCCAAAGAATTTTTTTTTATAATAGAACTGGAGTCAGATAAAGACTTACCACTGCGAGAAATGGATACAGTCAAAATTTCTTTCCCAAGGCTTGGCAGGTCGATGGACTCCAAGAATTTTTTTCCCTCTTCCCCAGATTTATCAACGACATTTGCTGCAGCAACCTCAAAGGGGTTTTTACTACCTTTGCTAGGGAAAATGTATGATTTCGAAGAAGATGTCCAAGAACTGAAGCTTTCTCATCAGTTACTCGAGTCCAAATTTTATGGAATAGGTCTATCAACCTCTTCACTACCTTGGAGGAAAAGGCAACAACCTATAGAGAGAGAGGGGTGCTTTTTGGGTGACGGTGGAAAGAAAAAGCCCTATTTGAACCTTATGTTGGTCTAGGGTTCCATATCGAAATCAAGGAGATGCATAAGTTCCAGTTAGGTCTCTCGTTCCCTTCAAAAAAACCCAACATTCCCTACCTCTGTCAAAATAAAAGGGAGAAAAAGGATACTCATAGCAAAACGTTGGTCTCCATTGTTGAAACCTCCTCCAGAATTCAAAAATTCATCGTTTAAACAAAATTGCTAAAACCTTCTCTAGAATTCAAAAATCCAGGGTATGAACAAAATTGCATCGCCATTGTTCTTCTTCCATTCTTGAAATAGCCTTGAGGGTGCCCCTTGAGGGTTTGAACAAAAATGGGATCGCCCACCTCGAAATTTTATTTGGTGACTAGTACATGGGAGACAAAATGTCAAAAACAAAGTTGTTAAATTTCCATGGTGTATTTTAACAAGCTCTTATGAAAAATATATATATATCTTCAAATGACTCTCAATGTCTTCCATGGGTAAATTTATTATGATAAATTTAATAAATAAAATGAAATTTTAGGATGAAATAAAATAAATGTCCTAAAAATTTAGTCTAGCTAGCCGGAGGAATTGCCCGAAAAGTTATGGAAATTCCAGTCATATTTAGAGAAAATCTGGCAAGGATTTTTGTAAATCCAAGTTATAGTTGTTAAACTTCAAATTTTTAAGTGTCCTAGATATTTTTGATGCTACTGAATCCATTTCCACCATCAAAAACACAATTCAAACTCTATGTCTACAAGTTAAAAAAAACAAATTGCCCAGATGCCTCTACCTCGTTAGACGACTCCCAATATTTAGCCATCACCTTGTCATACTTCCAACCCGAGAAAGTAGTGCATGAGACCCATGTCCTTCGTTTAAAATTCCCTTGCAAGGTCCTCCATGCAAGATATGATCAACGTCTCATTACTAGTTAAAATAAAATTATCAACATATAATACAATAATAAGAAATTTACCTTCTATCCATACGTGATGAGGTTTACATCTAGTTCACTTATGGTGAAGCCCAAACTGGTGAGATAACTATTGATCTTGGTGTACCTAGCACGAGGTGCTTGCTTGATATCATACACTGCTCACTCGAGTCTGCACACATGAGACTCTTGATTAAATGTCTCAAAACATTTTTGTTACTCTATGTACACCTGCTGCTTAATAACCCCATTTAGAAATGTTGCTTTTACACCCATCTGGTGGATATTCCACCCCTTCTATATAGTGAGACCAAGAATTGATCTAATGGATGAGTACCTTACTACAAGAGAAAATGTCTCCTCATAGTCAATTCCCTCAAATTGAGAGTAAACCTTGGCCAAAAATATGTCCTTATACTTCCCTATTGTTCCGTTTTTTGCCTGCTTCACCTTGAATATCCATCTCAAACCCACTATTGATTTTTATATGTTGTTCTTGGGATCATTTCCCAAACACGGTTCTTTGTAATGGATTCATATTCCTCCACCATTGCATCAACCCATACACGTTTCTCTATTTCTTCCACAAAATAGGATGGCTCAATCTCTATAATCTCAATCAAAAGAGCCATGTCGCCAATGTATCTCCCACATGACCTCCTTTGCTTACACAAAATTGAAGGATATCCCATATTCTCGCTCGCATCCAGCACAAGTTTATCAACTTCCTTAGTTCTTTTTCTGCCTTCTCTAGAGGTTTTTCTTTAGTGAATGTCTCCACTCTCTGCTCCACAATTTGTGGTTTCTCTACAACTTCCTGAGGTTCCTCTTTTTGAGCTAAAATGTCATATTTTGGTGGCATGTAAAGCTCCCTCTCAAGAGAGCACCGCATAGATTTTCCTCAACAAAATTTTCATCCCTTCACACAACTATCATTATGAGTGATGGAAAGTACACATGTTAGTTGTGGGGAGTTTTCGTTTAACCCAAAAATACCCCAAATCTTGATGTTGACTAAAGATTATTCCTTGATTCTTTGGAGACATGGCAGTAAACAGAGACTCCAAAAATCTTGAAGTGTGACACATCCAGCTTTCTTCCCGAGAAAGCCTCTTCCAGTGTAATATCATGCCAAGAATCTGACGAGAACTTTAGTTTTGTAAACAAACTATTGTATTGCATGCCTCAACCTAGAAATGTAAAGGTAGGCCTTCGTCATGCAACATCACCCTCGTTGCTCCCAAAATGCTGTGGATATTTATCTCAACCACCCTAGTTTGATGTGGGTTGTTGGGTGTTGTCAACTCTTGTTGAATGCCTTCTTTCGCACATAAATTTTTAAATTCATTCAACACATACTCACCTCCATTATTTCTCCAGAGAGCCTTCACCTTCTTGTTGGTTTCTTCCTCAAACAGTTCCTTGAATTCTATGAACTTGGAGAATGTACCATCTTTCTTCCGCATGAAGAGATCCAACACTTATGCAAGAAGTCATCAATAAAAAGGACAAAATATTTGTGTCAGGTAGTGGAAGCTATAAAGAAGGTTCCACAGACATCAAAGTGGATACTTTATTGGACTACATGCACTTTGTTTTCTAGATCATGAAATGCATCTTTTATGTATTTCCCCAAGGTACATCTGTTGCATACATCCTGCAGCTCAAGTGCTCCTTTAGGGAGGCTAGTGGATATTTGTTGTATAATATTTGAGGTGCCATGATGGAAATGGCCAAGGCTTATGTGCTAAAGTTCACCTACATCATGGCCCCGCACTTTCTCTTCCTTTGTTTTTAATGCATCACAATCTTCCACATCTAACTTATATATATTCTTCACACGAACCTCTATCTTCTTCACCTGTCTCATGGCTATGTGTCTTAGGAATTTTTTTCCTTTGTTGGAGATCACGTCATAACCATGGTATTCCAAAACTGGAACAGAGATGATATTTTTCTTTAGGCCTAGAACAAACATGACATCCTTGAGCTTGAGAGGGGAGCCTGACTCCCTCTGAAAGTTGACTGTATCAATACTAGTCATGTTGTACCTTTCATTGTCCCCTAGCTTGATGTGCATATGGAGATCTTTCTCCTCCAAGTCACAGAAAAGTCTCTACACCCTGTCATGTGGAACAATGCACCTGAGTCCTAGTACCACACACTCCCCATCATTATGTTGGACATGCATGCGATAAGGGTAAAGTCAAGGTCGAACTATGAATCCAAGGCTTCACCACCTGCTCCTCCTAAGGTCTCCTCACTTTCCTCTTTCTGTGGGCACTTCGTGGCATAGTGCTCATATTTGTGACAATGGAAGCATTTAATTGTTGAAAAATATTTCTTCTTTCTCCCTTCATTGGATTCTGGTTTGGTTTGAGATTTCTTCTCCTTTTCTCTTCTTTCCTTTTCCAACCAATGCAAATTTTTCTTCATCCTTGCCCTTGGATGAGGTCCCATCTCTAGTATTCTACCTTATTTCCTCTTGTACCAAATCATATCGTAAGTGTTCCCAATTCGGTAGTTTCTCCCTCCTATTCACTTAATCTTGATAGGTATGCCAACTCTTGGGAAGGCCCAAAAGGGATATTCTTACCAAGTCATCCTTTGAAAGAGTAACACCAACTCCTGCAAGCTCATCATGAACTTGTGTGAACGCCCTCAGATATTGCAGGGTAAAGTCATCCTTCTACATCTTGATATTTCAAATTTTATCCTTGAGAACCAAATTTTTGTGGTCACTACTATTCTAGAATAGATTTGTGACTACCAACCACATTCTATAAGGATTTTCCTTACCATGGAGATTCATGACAATGTGGTCTTGTACTCCCTCCAATATTATTATCCACACCTTGGCTACAAATTTCTTCCACTGTGCAAGGTTTTTGGCATCAAATTCTTTTGGTTTTGTAACATCTCTCTTGACGTATTCTAGCAATCCATTCTCATCGAATACTTCCTCCATGCGATCCTTCCAGTCAATGAAATTAGAGTTGCCTTCCAAGGAATACTCTAGCCTCAGCCCGTTGAAGGTCATATTTTCAGTTCTTAAGAGATCTTGCTACACTGAACTCCAAATTCGAACCTCCTGTTGTACCTTTGAGATAATAGTAAGTCAAGCTACCAATTCCAGATCATCTAAAATAATTGTTTTGGGAGTTTTCGGTTTTAGTTTTGGAAGACCAATGAAAGAAGATAGATGTAGAACTAATGAAATTATTCCTTTGGGGTCTATTAATACTTCAACAAAGGGCTACTATAAAGCATTCCACGGTGATATAGATCAAAATAGTGGTGAGTAGAAGACAACAAAAATATTATTGTCACAGTTTCCAGACTATAAAATAGAAAAATCATAAGTTGGAAAACCTTTTGAACTATGTTCAAAAGATTCAAGGCTATGGTTACACAAGATGCTATTGATTTATTGATTAGAGGAGATTAGCTACACAAATAGATGCATTAATCCATTCTCTTAATAGATGATCACTTCATGAGCTTATAGGAATCAATTGAAACTCTAATTGTTCCTACCTAGATATCTCTGTAAGTCATAAGCATATGAAGAAATAACACAATGATTAAAAACTAGAAAACCTTACAAGATAACACAAATTTTGCAAGACAATATTCAAAATCCTTTGCTTTTTATTAAGGTTCCAAAATGACCGATTACATCAAATGTACAACAAAGGCTTCCTTTAAAGGTGGCTTTCAGGTTCAAAGTAGTATAAACAGACAAAGACTTTTACAAGTAGTGAGCTCCGAATCTTGAACTCCAAACCCTTTTCAACTCTAGTAAAGAGTTATTTATACAATAATAAACATAAGAAATATCCTAAAACTGATTAAGATTTATTCTAGGAAAGGAAAAGATCTTCATGCAAGAAGATAGGAGCAGATTTTTGAACTACGTCTTGTTATGCCCTTTATTCAGGTTGTGCTAGCTTTGTTTGTTTGATATTTTTCCCTTTTGGCTGCTTTGTTGTTTATATCCTCTACACTGGCAAATTTCTTCATTTTAATATTATATATTACTTCTTTAAAATCTGTAACTCTCTTTTGACTTGGCTGAGTGACCTTTACTGCACTCCTTTTAACCCTTACTATGCATTTAGGTTGTTACTGTGTTTTCCAATAGTAAACTGCTCACATTTATCTTCCGACTATTTAGCAAGTTTTTTGCTTATAAGCTTGAAACAACAGTATTCGCTGCAAAACACATAACTTATTAAGAAAAACTAAGGTGACAAAGGAGGTCTTCAATGGATTTTCTGAGCTTTTGAAGGATATCAGAAGGAGTTTGGGGCATATCGGAGGTCAAAACATGATTTAATTGCTACAGAGGCATTTTTGCGGTTGCGCTGTATAAAACAGGAAAATAGATCAAAATGGCGTTAAAATGTGTTTAACAGAAAAAACAGTCTTCTTTTACATTATCGGTCATAAGTGAACAATGCGAGAGAGGGAGTATGAAGGGATTAAATATGGAAGGAATGGTTTAATCATGGTCAAAATGTGATTAGCGGCTTAAATGAAGGCTTTGGGTCATTTCCACGTTTAAATCGAAAAAATGATTTAAGAGTGAAAATCATCGCAAAACATAATATGCAGACTTGAAATTTTATTAATGCTGGTGGATAATGGCATCGAGTCAAGGTCTTATATCACATATTGCAATCAGAGTTATGTGGGGAGCAGGCCTATCGCAAAGGCATGTGATAAGGTCAGATGCAATATGGCGGTGAAATGCAATATGTATATGGTCGGGTTTGGCCTCCTATCGGATGTCGAAAATCACAGTCGCGGGAGGTATATGCGATAAATGGGAGTGTAATAAAGGGATGTATGTGATGTGGCATTATATTATGATATATATCAGCATCAGGTCTGTATCCCATTGCAATCACAGATCGTAACGGATAAAGGTTTATGGTATAGCAAGAGGCTGCAATTAGGCGACATATAATTTTTCAGATCCGGACTTCCCTTCGTATACCTCAGTTGGGGTTCGCAATGCGGGGAGGTTAATTTATATAAAGGACTTTCAACCTGCCAATATTGCGATGTGATATTTATATAAAATACATAGTTTTTAAATAAAACTATAGTATATGGATGTTTAAAGGGTTGCGGATCTTGCCGATGCGATATTTATGAAATACATAGTTTTATAACAAAACTAAGTGTTTCACCTATTTTAAATAAAGGAGCTATATTATACAGGAAAGGGAAAATATTAAGCATTAAATACTATATGTTAGGGTTAATATGTGATATAGCGGAAAACAGGAATAACACTAAGTAAAATGCCTTTTTGATTTATTTTCCTTTAATATATGTGTTAATACTTAGCAGAAGCATATCTTTATGTGTTCTTAGGGTAAAAGGGGATTTAAATGGTAAAAAGGGTCTTTACATAGTAAAAAGCGATTTTTATGGTCAAAAATTGTATGGGATCTTTACTTTTCTTAGGTAGAAAGGGTTTTTACCTTGGGAAAACGGATTTTTAATGGAAAATGAATGAATATGGATATATGAAGGTAGGAAGGGGAAATTAGTGAATATAGGGATGAATGGGGATGAATGGGAAGTTAATTAATTGATCAATTAGACCTTCATTTGACTTGTATAATTGCCTCATTAGTGTAAAACATGATAAATGTGCATTCTATCCAATCAACCATTAAACTTCTGTAGCGTTTATCTACTTACCCTTTGCCTATCCTATCATTTTTTCTTCACTTAATGGGTGCATTTAAGCTAGCAAACCCTTATCCTTTCTTCTTATTTAAAAAAGAAAAAACTATCTAAATCTACCCTTATAACCTCCAAGGGCTCAGATTAAACTGATGAGAACCTTATTATTCTCTACCTAACTACTGATCTATCAAGATTAAACAGTTTGGATAGATCTTTATTCTCTAACTATAACATCAAATTTAAAGCATGAAATAGTCAAGATTAAACAGTTTGACTATCATGAGTTGTGGCATTTAAAACAAGTTCCACACAACCGTTATTTTCATAAATAGAGTAGTGGCATTTAGACTTTCTCACTTTCAAAGTTTACTTGTCTTCATTCTACCTAACATTTTCATTTTGCCTTGATTTTCTTAGAGCAGCTAACCTAACATTTTCTTTGATATGGACATCATCATCATTTTTTTTTTAAACTAACATTTTATTCACTATCTTTATGTCCATATACTAAACATTTTTTGAAATATTCTATCTAATCAGAACCAAAAAATGCTACAACATTGGCTCCATCTGGGGACTACTTCTTCTTATAGAATGCAGAGAACCTGTAGATCCATGTGTCTTCTCCTAAGGCTATGGAGTCCTTGCTATAAGAAAATAATACTGACATCTTAGAAAGGAAAAGAAAACCCAAGTATTTACAATGAAAACTATTTCAACTTCTTAGTACTGAATGTAATGTTTGAGAAACCTTCCATTTATAGGATAAGTGGAATATTGCCCCTCATGATTCTACAACACAAAAGTGTTGTTACCGTTTACTTCAGCAACTGCTAAAGGTCCAAACCATAGATTGTCAAATTTTCCATGCTTTCCTTTCTCTTCTCTCCTCACATCCCATCTTAGAACTAGATCACCTTCCTTAAAGTCCCTTTCCCTGACTCTTCTATCAAACAAGACCTTCAACTTATTCTGATATTTTTGCAATTTATATTGAACTTCATCTCTGTTTTCATTAAGCTCAATAATCTGATTGATTATTCTTGAAAAATCACCGAGTTCATCTATTACATCTTGCACAAAATTTTAAAACAGGGAAATCCAAATTGGTAGGGAAAATTTCATCTTTCCCATAGACTAACTAAAATGGAGATTTTCCTGTTGACCTCTTTGGAGTAATTCTGTTTTCCCATATTGCATAAATCAAATGTGAGTCCCAACTCTTCTTATCATTAGCTAGTGTCTTTTTTATTACCTTTAGCAAACTTTTGTTTGATGATTCTACCAGGCCATTACCCTAAGGGAAATATGGAGTTGAACGATGTAAAAGAATCTGAAATTTTTGGCAAAAGTCAATCATTCTAACACTAGAAAAAGTTGCTACATTATCAGTTACAATTCGAGTTGGGCAACCAAATCTACACAAGATATTCTCCTCAATAAACTTAATTACCACTGCATGAGTAGCATTTCTCATTGGAGTTGTTTCCACCCATTTAGTAAAGTAATATGTTGCAGTGAGGATCCATCTATGCTGATTACTTGAAGTGGGGTGCATCTCTCCAATAAAATTTAATCCCCATTGAGAAAAAGGTGTTGAAACAATTGATGCAACAAGTGGAAGAGCTGCTAATTTCTGTTTTCCAGCAAACATTTGGCAACGAACACAAACTCTTAACTTTGCCCCTACTTGTAAAACAACATGGGCCAGCAAAATCATCCCCTCAGAATCTTGTATGCTGTTGCTCTCCAAGCATAATGTCCTCCACAAAATCCTGTATGAAACTAATCAATGATGCCTTCATTTTCTGATTTTATTAAACATAATAACAAAATGTTAAGTGGATCTTTCCAGTATAAATTTGCATTAATAATGTAGTACTTGAATGATTTTAGCTTGAGGGTTTTACACTGGGTTTTGGAGAATGATGCTAGACACTCAAAATTGATCAAGAAATTTACAATATCCTAATACGAGTTTGACAACAAGAATTTTTCATCAATGTGTATAAGACTAATTTGCTCTGAAGGTGAAGGTTCTTATGGATTCTCCCCTTCTACAAAGAAGGAAGGTTCTTGTGTATTCTTCCCTTGAGACTGAAAGGAAGGTTCTTGTGGATTCTTCCTTTTTATTTCTAAAACAGAATTGATTCCAAGTACTTTGCAGTTAGATTCAGCTAGAAGCTTATCTAATCCTTGACCTCTTACATGCTTGGTAGTCTTGATAGTTAGATCAAACTCCAGAATTTGAGTGATCCATCTACCACTTTTCCCATTAGAGTCTAGTTGGGTTAAAACAATTTTTACAACACTATTTGGGACATAAGCAGTAATAGGTGAGTGTAAGACATACATTCTAAAATATTTCAGGGCTTGAATAAAGGCATATGCTTGCTTCTCAATGATGCCATACTTCAGCTCATCATCTCTCATAACCTTGCTGAAAAAGGCTATGGCTTGGTCATGGGAATCTTCGTGTTTCTATAAAAGAACTGTAGCAAACGTTGTTTCATAGACAAAATGAGAAAATACTAAATGGATTAGTATAATCAAGGTTGGCTAAAGTGGGAGCTTCAGAGATAGCTATTTTTATTTGCTCAAATGTATGCCTAGAAAAGGGAGTCCATTTGGCTTCATAATCCTTTCGGAGCATGTATGTTATATATTTCACTATCTCTGCATAATTTGGAATAAATCGCCTTAAAAAATTAGTCTTTCCCAGAAAAGCTTGAATCACCTTTTTGTTTCTAGGCAAGGTGAATGCTTCTATGCCAGATACTTGTTTGGGATCAATTATTACTCCTTCCTTTGAAATTATATGGCCCAACAGTTTTCCTTGTTTAACAACAAACAAGGACTTCTTTGGGTTCAATGATATTCAAAATCTTCTACACCCGTCGAAAACCTTCATCAAGTTCTTTAAATGTTTCTAATTAGATTTAGAAAAGAAAGTTATGTCATCAAGATAACTAACCACAAATTTATTTAACTCACCCATGAAAGCGATGTACATTGCTCTCTAAAACATTGCTACAACATTGGTTAAGCCAAATTCAATCCTTGCGTACATGAATGTACCCTAGGGTGTAGTAAAGGTTGTCTTCTCTCTGTCTTCTGTATCAACATTTACCTGATTATAACTTGAAAAACCATCAAGCATAGAATTTCTTTGTGCTTCTGAAACCATTTGCAATAACTGATCCATTTTGGGCAAGGGATAATTATCTTTTAATGATGCTTTATTTACATTTCTAAAATCCACGCAGAGTCTTATTTCTCCATTTTTCTTTCTAACAGGAACTAGATTTGCAACCCAGTTAGAATATCTAAGTGGGAGGATGATCTGTACATCTAAAATTTTCTTAATTTCTCTTTCTACAATTGGTACAAGAGCAGGATTTATTCTTCTAAGATTTTACTGATATGGTTTTGCTTCTGGTTTCAGAGGAATCTTGTGTTGTAATAAAGATGTGTCATAGGATCTTAAATCAGTGTAAGTCCAAGAAAAAATGCCCCTAAAATTTTGCAGTAATTTAAGATATTGAGCTTTGATTTCTGGGTCTAGAGACGGGCATAATTTGATGTTTTTAATATCTTCATTAGCTCCAATGTTAATCTCTTCTATGTCATCTTCTGAAGAAATAGACTGTGGGTTTTGGAAAACATCATTCTGATGGAATAATTGTTCTATAGGAATGAGTCCCTTTGGAATACAATTATTTGATAATTGAATAATGTCATGATTAGCAATCTAGGCTTTAAAATCTAAAGTATCATTTCCTTCTACGTTTTCATTTATTTCAGTTGTATCTTCATCAATTTGCAGAAATGAGAAATCATATACTACCTGCAGAAATGATTTCAGTTGTTCATCATCTTCAAATATTTGCCAATGTTTCATATTATCAGGGATAGATGGCCTCTATTTGACTTGAATATGATAAAGTACATCAGTATGATCAGGGATTTTAAAAGAACTAGCAGAGATAGCCAAGGCATCTGCATGAATGTTCTGATCTCTGGGAATATAAGTCAAATTAAAACCATTGAACAGGTTTTCAACTGAATCCCATACCTCATTTCAGTAGGACCAAAGTCTAGGGTGCTTGGTCTGGAAAAAATTCTTTACTTGCTTAACAATAAGTTCAGAATCGTTAAAAACACTTAAGTTTTGAACCTTTAGGCTTTTGGCTAGCTACAATCCTGAAAGGAAAGTTTCGTATTGAGAAACATTATTGGTAACATCAAAATATAATTTACATGATTGTGTTATATTTTCCTTTTCAGGTGAAGTTGAAAGTACTCCAGCTTCTGCCCCATCTTTCATGTAAGAGCCATCAAAGAATAGTTTCCAAATATCATTTTGGTTTGGTCCAGGAATTTCAACTACTTCTTCAATCTTAACCTCAGTATTATGATGGCTTGAAGTGAGCTGAAAACAACCAAAGTCTTGATCTATTGCATAAATTAGATGGTTCCTTGGCTGACTAGTCTTACAAACAGTATGTGCAAATCTTACCTATCTATATAATCTTAACTACTCTCCTCCATAAATAGGAATAGTAGCATATGACATGTCCATCTGTAGAGTTCCCCCTAGTTTGGCACAGCATGACCTAGAAAGGAGCATTCCAAACATGGGAGGGATATCCGTAACAACAATGTCGAGTACTAAAATTTTGACTGGAATTTGGGCAAGTGTAACCACTAAATCCTTGATCAATCCTAAACAGGGCACCTTTTTGGAATCAAAGGTGTACAAGTCATGGTATGATTTAGTGACAACGAGTTTCAAATGGTCGATGATCGATTTTGGCATAAGGTTGTGTGATGCTCCTGAATCAAGCATACAATTATATAACATGGAATCATTTGTTTTAAGAGTTACATAGAATGGGAGGTACTATCTCATCTATCATGTTTGAACTATGGCCAAAGACTACTGCTGGTTTTTCATCTTGGAGACTTATGACATCACCTTCTGCATCAACCAAGGTATTTTGAATCCATTTAGTGACTTGGATTTTGTAACCAGGGTTTTTAGAAAGTCCTGACAATGGAATTGGGATATTAACCCTTTCTAATTTTTTTCAACATTAAATGCAGTCAAAATGTTTTTACCAGCTTGAGAAGTATCAATTAACAGATCTAATGGTTGAATAAGATTTGTTTGAGCTTCAAAAATTTTGGTACGTGGTTCAATCATTGGATATTCCTTGGGAGGTCTCCCAAGATCAGTCCTAGGCCTAAGATCATATCTTTTGTTTAATTCTACAATTAAAAATTCAGAAAAAACATGATATTTAAATACCTGTGTAGCTTCCTGATCCTCTTGAACCTGATTCTGTTGTGAGAGAGGAATGATGGCTATTTGATTGGAAGAAGAATCCATACTATTAATATCTTCAGTAATTGTCATATTATTATCATCAAGTTGTTGGTCATCTATTAATAGAGGAGTCAGAACCTGTTGATCATTCATAGGTCTCTGAAGAATTTGTAGTGGTTGGTTTCTTTTATATTGACTTTGATTTTGGTTTTAAGGTCTATCAACTACTTGTTGTATGGTCCTAGGTTGGTTCTCAATCTTTGAAATCCTATTTGATAGGTTTCTAAGAAGAGATGTTATTTCATCTATTTTTGAGTCTTTTGATTTAGTCTTAGAGGAACTAGAGGCTTCTTGAACAGATTTGAGTTTTCTTTGGGCCTTCTCCTCCTTAAGCTTTAAAGAAGTGGAGGCTGCCCTATTTGCTTCTACTTCTATAGTGTTTGTTTGCATATATTCAAGAGTTATTGAATTTCTCTCTCGTAGCATAACAACAAAGTCATCATTGAAAGCTTTAGAGAACCTAGACTTAGCTGCTGCTCCAGGAGGCTTACAATCAAAAGGCATTTTGTGATAGAGTTTCTTGAATCATTTGATAAAATCTGCAACTGGTTCACCGAAGTTCCTTTTAAGCTCTTCAAATTCTATGAGGAAGTGAAGAGGATCCTTTTTGACACCCCATTGATTTTTGAATATGGTCGTAAGCTCTTTGTAATTCCTAGTTGAAGCTGCTAGCAACTACCTAAACCAAATCCTCACATTTCCTTCAAGTGACTGTACAAACATTCTCATATAAACATTTTCTTGCTCAATATTCATATTGTCAGGAAAATATACATAGGCTTGAAGATGGTCCTCAACTGAGGGACCAGTTTCTCCATCGTACTTGGGAAGGCATTTTAAGTATCTAGGTGGGAATGCATCAATGTTATTAGGTAAGACTAAGTCAGCATATCTAGCCTGTACAATTGGTCGGAAATCCATGACAGTAGGTGGTGTATGAGGTGCTTGAGGAATATGAGGTGTTTGAGGTATATGAGGTTGTCCAAGTGGAGTATGAAGTGTTTGTGTCGATGTAGAGGATGAAGAAGTAGTAGAGGAAGAAGATGGTGTTTTCTGAATTGGTGAAGTAGTTGGAGGTGAAGGGGGAGATGAAGGAGGAGATCTCCTGAAAGACTTCAAAATATATATAATATTACCTATAACTCCATTGGGTCTAGCTATCGCAAGCCATATCTATATCGGCTCCACTCCATTGTAATGCCCCGACGCGATATTGTGATGCCAGCGATCGCAATCACATATCACATATACCCTTGGGTCATTTGTAAGCACATCTCTGTAATCCTCGATGCTGATTCTTCGATCCGATCATCGGTGATCAACGTATTGAACGATCACAATCATTGATTCCAGGGTCTCGATATCGCATATGGGCCTCTCTCTGACACGATTGATCAGATCGGTAGATCGGGGTTTCTTTTACCTCCACTTAAGTCCTTCCCTTCACTTTTCTCCAATGCGATTTCCATTTGCAAGGTTTTTTTGCCAATTTTTAAGGGATTTTCCTCTTTTTCTAAGGAACATAGGGCATGTTCTTTCTGTGAAAAAATTTTCATCCTAAGTCCATTTTTTTCCCATTCAAGTTGCAGTAGATTTAGAGTGAAAAGTTCTCTGCAATGGGGCTAGTTCCAGGAACTTCCTTGGACTTCCATTTTTTCCTTTGTGAGGAACACTTAGACTTAGGAGTCGATCCAAAATTTATTTTGGATCATGCCTTCCCACTAAATGAAATTTTGGTCTCCAAAAGACTGATATACTAATTTGAACAGTAAATGGGAGTAAATCCCCCTCTTCTTTTAGCCTCCCTACACTTGCCTCGCATAGTGCCTTTGAACCAATGTTTCTGATCACTTCCCTTCTTGGATGAGCTAGTCTTCCTGGGAAGAACTCTCCTCCCGCTTGACTTCCTCTAGAACTCCTGCTTAGATGGTCACAGAAGGTAGTTTTAACTTGTCTGCCTTGATCATTGATCCAAGGTGTCTCAAACAAATGTGAAGTACACTTGCTCCACAAAATTCTCATTTGTACCTATTTGAAAAGCTGTCAACAACAATTGTTAACAACAACATAAATATAGACAACAACTGGATAGCCTAAACTCATGCTTCAACAAAGAAAAAGAGTTCACATCTTGTGAACACCTCCATCTCTTACATCTGCATACAAATGATGGACTAGATAACAAGCCCACGAAACATGCCTTTAAAATAAATGACCCTTCAAGTCAAGCGTGTAGAAAAGGACCATTAGGGCTCTTTTCAAAAGATGAAACATTTCATCACTATCTCATTCTTGGAGACCAAATTAACTTTCCTTAAGTCAACATTACATGCATGTTTACAACAGAGCAATCATCCCTTCAACTTAATTACATATACATGTTCAAAACCAAGGAAATCATCAATGTCCCTGTGTTCATGCACATCAAACTCATGCATGCATTTCATCCTTCAACTTTTGCTTAAGCACATTGTACATACAAAGCTGAAATGAAATATAATGTTGCAACAACAAAGTGAGTCTCCTGCGCAACGTTTCCATTCACCTACTTTGTAAAATACTACAACTTGCATCTCATTAACAAATAAATGCAAATAGATGCATCAATAGACATGCAATTGTAATTGGATAAGAACTCTAACCATTCCTTACCAATCCATTTCAAAGGTACTACCTTTGTCTGCACATCAGCATCAACATGTGAATCATCCTAAGATACATCACTCATGGAATCTTCCTTTCCATTTTTTCCATCTTCTCTTTCCACTTTCTTCAGCTTTTGTGAAAGCATTGTTCAATTCAGAGTTTGGCATCTTTCAGCAAGGTGCCCTTGCTTATGGCAGTAAGTGCAACACATATGCATCCTCCTGATAGCATGATTTTTGTTGTCCTATGGACCTTTGGCTGCTTGCTTCTTTCCCTTAAAAAGTTTCCTGTATGTGTCCATTCTCCTCCAACATCTAGAAACATGATGGTTATCCAAACCACAAAAGGAACGTGCAATTCTTTTCCCATGCCTATGTGGAAATTTACCATGCTTTGCAAAAACAAAAGGAATGTGTTTAGAACCAGATTTATGCCTGCCTCTTCAAGGCTATCAGAGTTTCCACAACTCTCTGGTTCAAGTGTGTGCTTCTCAACACTTACATCCTGCAAATGGTTTTTCAATCCATTGCATTCCTCCTAAACACAATCTTCACACTCTGAAATGCAACTCTTTCTTGGGGTTGTTTTAGTAGCCTTCATGGAAGTTGTTTAGGGACAAAGTTCCTTAGGGTCTTGGGTTGATACCCTAGTAGATCGAGGGTTATCTACAAAGAAAAACAAGCATTCCACACAGTCATGATGCTAATATAAACAAAATACACAAAGGGAGATCTAGCCAGGGTCCAAATCCTCTTGGAGTTCCCTTCGATCCTTCAACCTGCAAAAAAATCAATTCAAGGAAGCACAACAGTATATGGACCAAACATTATAAGGAAATCAACTTCATAGGATATCGAAAAGTAGTTAGTTATAAAATTGCAACAACCATTCATATGTAAATCATAACATTGACATCATAAACATGAAGAAGATTAATATCAAGAACAAGACAAGTGTTTCTTTTATTATAGATAACTGAAGTACAGGAAGGAATGATTTCACTTGAGTCTTCCTTTCATAGGCTCCAGGCGGAACCGTCCTCCAGATTCATCCAATCTCAAGCCTTCAACAAACTCCTTCCATGACTCACTCCAAGATATCTCAACTAATGGAAAGACATCATAACTCAAGGAAGCAAGGGTTTCCTATAATGGGCGAAGTGCTGGAAGCATAGGGATCTTCAAACCTGGTCAGGGATAATCTCAGCAGAGTGATTTTTCTCTTTCTGTTCTCTATTCCTTAGGCCTTCCCATTGAAGCCTTTTTATACTTCTCCCAAAGTAGTTTTTTAGTTGGGAATTCGTTGGGAACAGTTGAGCCACGGGCACTAATAGGTACTAAATAGGTAAAACCCATGATCTCTACTTCAAATTAAGGAGATATATTTTTTCTAAGTGTTTTAAGACACATACGTGGGTTGGGTATACATAGGCCCACATACACACGCATTTAGCTCAGGGAAATGTCGCGTATAGGGAATAAAACACTGTTTTTTAAGTATTTGGACCAGGTCTGGAAGGAGGGCTTGCCCTGGGCCATGAGTGTAGCATCACAAACATCAAGAGTGAGATATGGAGCTATAACATATGCCCCCTAATATATGAGGTCAGAAGGGGTACATGATGGCCGAAATTTATTAAGTAAATGCATGGAAAGGAAACCTATCGAAAACTGAGAAGGACTTCACGAGAGTTCAGCCTGCCAAGCCACAAAAGGAGATCAGAAAGAAACACTGCTTGAGGTGAGCATACCGATGCTCAGAGGAAGTAAAGCATGTCTACATGTCAAGTACAATCGGATCCACTAAGTATAAAAGACTGGAAAATACATAATGGATCATCTAATCACGATCAAACAAGTACATGTCTAAATATCACATATACGAATGTCAATGATTCTGAAGGATGAAGCGGATCACTGATATCAAAGACTAATCCCAAAAGTACCAAATGAACATGATTGAGTAAGATGGTACTACACTGCAAACTCAAGTGCCAGCATATAGAATGTCACCATGAATAACTGCAACATATAAGGTGGAGTGGTATCAACTAGCAGCAAAAGAAGCAACTGACAAGTGAACCAATGAATATTGATGCAACCTGAGGTATTCACCGACCACCGTGGTAGATTTATACACCATGGGAATAAATGATCTGAAGTCGACCATGTGAGAAATTGTTTGATTACAGGCCATTGATGTCTACCGTTAACAAACACGAGACTACTCACCGATAATGATAATGAGTGTCAAGGTACCAAGTACAATCTAACAAGTGTGAATAGATGAGTTGGAGTCGAACACCTGTAAGAATCTATCAATCAAGAGACAATGATAGTTTCCCACTATTGATAGCGAATGATTTGCCACTAATGACTATAAACCCCAAGGTACTACTAAATGGACTCTAGATCTTTGCCCTAGAGCAGTGAGTCATAGTCGATAGGGGAAGATCTGCTAGAAGGAAGGCATTAAGGCATCCTTCATCAATCTAGCACGAGTGTTCCAATAATGTGGAAGGAATCAAATGAAAAAGATGTAGTAACTCGACTCGACCAAAGCACATTTCCAGCGTACACAAGATGTGGCTAGCATACGATAGAAACTCTCTGAACCAACCAATAATGAAAGCTGACACAGAGGTGAGGTATCCACCAATAGGGTCAAATGGAAACCAAGGTACTGCATGAATCCCAATGTGTGATAGTGTAAGGTGATGTCGAACACAAGGGAAACCACTCAGTCAAAGACCCATGATACTGATCGATGTTGAGTACAAGGTGACCTATCAATAATGAAAGTAGGGCTAGGGTGCAACTCTAGGCCTATCCTCAGAGAAAGATGTCATCGTCGATAAGGACAGGACCCGCCAGCAAGAAGTTAATGGAGACCTTCTCAAACCAGCATGAGTAAAGGACCAATATAACCAATGTGATGATAGACAAGACACTGACAACCAGGGGCACAACAATGAGTCAAGAGACACTGCAGAGAGGCCGACTTAGACTAACTTCCCTTGAACAAAAGCATGACTAAATTTGACTATGTGGCAGCATATGATGACTCTGTATAAGTTCGTCATGCAGGAGGCATGAAAGAACCCTCCATATGATTGGAAGAGATAACCAATAGAGGGACAACTGACTCAATAACAGGGTTAAGGTACACCTAAGTCAAACTAAATCCCACCCAAATGGAGGAGACTTTGTTTTGAGTGCTTTATTCAAGGGCGACATGACTGACTCTAGCTACCAACAATAAGTGAAAATATTGTCTCGTTCCCGCTCTTTTTTGAATATATAATTTTTTTGCCTTTTTATTTAAGCTGGAAAAAGAATAAAAGAATGTTATAGTACAATGGAAAGAATGAGTGTCAGTGAAACAGATGATCTAGTTCCTGGGATTGGAACAATCCTATGCTCAGTGCAGGGAGGTGAAAACTGGTCAAAGACACTCAAAGGTGTGTTCCTTCCACGGGTCAAGGTGTGTCAAGTTGCAGAAGCCAAGGGCATGGAAGTTTGATTTTGTAGTCGACATGGTAAAAGTTTGGCTTAAACATGAGTCCAAGTTAAGGTGGCTCAAGGCCAAAAGGTGCAAATGGTCAAAGTATAATGCAGTAGTACAACTCAACACAAAGGAGCCTCTAGGGTATAAGTCCAGAACGAGGCAAAGAAGCAAAGAGGAATGAGTCTTCATCGCATAAGTCATGGCGGGACTACAAATTACTCCTGCGACTACTCAGATCGAAGCAACATGGGAAAAAAATGTCAGTGAGGTGTTAACTATGATGGCAATGAAAAGGATGGCTCTACCATCATGTCATGATTTAAAAATTGGCAAGTGAAGATGGTTTACGAACCATAACAAAATGGGATCGACCCTATGGTAACTGTATCAACAAATGGAGGCTAATATGCATAATGCAACAGAAAAAATGGCTTCCCTAACATATATGCCAGTGAGAAAATGATACCTACCATGACAAGTCATCAGTCATGGAACCATCATGAAACTATTGAAAAAGCATCCAAAATGTCCTGGAATCAAACCATCCTCGACATTCCAAGTTCCTAAGTTAAAAGTTACATGAGAGAAAACAAAATCAAGTTTTGAAAAAATTTGGCATTTTCAAAGCTTATAAAATAGTTTTTGGACTCACAATTATCACCACTTAATTTGAGAGCAAAGGAGTGAAGAAAAAAGAGTGAGCGTTGCCATTCACCAAATTCGACCGTTCAAATCTTCCCAAAATCACTAGGTAATCCTTAAACCTATGTTGCATTCAATTGTGATTGGTTTTATAATTTTTAATTCAAGTTTCATCGTTGATTTATTGTCAAAAATTTGTCATGGTGTATACATGGGTAGGTTATGTGCAACCCGTGTATACGCAGGCCCTAGACGCGACTATGTATGAAACGAACCTATGTATACGCCGCGAAAACTTCAAAACAATAATCTAACAGTCCAAATTTGTTTTTTCTTCAGGATGTAAGTCACTTGGAGAGAAAGAGAGAATTCCTTAGTGGATTATGAGGTTATGAATGATCCTAATTCCCTGGATGCCTTAAGAGGGTGTAGTTTGCTAAAATTCTTTAAAATGCTAAACATGAAAGCAAATCTTACTTGAAATGCTCGTTCATTACTGGAGCATTGAGGATGACTCATTTATGATTCATCAAATGCCACTCAAGATAGAGATCGAGGATATTTTGTTCATCACAAGCCTTTCCCAGAGGAGAGAGGTAGTGCATTCCACATGCAGATCATGAGGCAGTCTCTCTATCGAAGACTACATGCATATATATTGCCTAGGTCATCCAGAAAAGGTTGGAAGTCAAATTCCAATCAAGCATGTGGAAAGTTTATCACTGAGGATCATCCTGTTCACTATAGCCAGAGTGAATGGATAAGCTTCCTTACATCAGGCTCCACAACTAGCCATGAGCTTGGCAATAGACTATCTCACCACCGTATTTAATTTGTGTACTCCTCTTCTCGGCAACCTGAAGAGTCAGCTTACTTCTATTAAGAAGGGGTAGACCAAAAAATTCCGGTATGGAACTATTTTTTTCTCTTTCTTCTTTGAGAGGGCCCCAGCACTCCGTCCTAGAGTATCAGTTTCGATTAACATTCCATGAGATCCACGAATGGGAAGGTGAGCTGACTTGATGAAATGACTAGGAGGTGGGGATGTTCCTAGTGGGAGCAGCAGATCATCATCGTAGAAGTCTATCCCTATGCTGGGTTGGACTTCTGAGAGGATCCCGATCTAGCTTTACCACCAACTGCAACATGGGGCGATATAGGTAACAAATGCTTTTTATTTTTATGACTTGTTTTATGATTTTTCAAATAATAATGAGTTTTGAAAAATATTTTTGATAGGATTCAAATGACTAATATGATGATCATGTTTCATATATTGGGTCAGTATGACCAGATGGGTTCCCATGGCATGGGCGTTGCTACCGCGGAGTCGAAGAGGTAACTGCGGACACAGAGCGACTTCTACACATAGTTCAACGACAATTGGTGAGACAAACTCACTAAGTATCGATGGAGGCTATAGAGGATCTCTCTATAAACATACAGCATCATGTGTTTGGCATGCCAGGAGAATGGGTTCACACTCTTAGGAGTGTGGCCAAAGTAGTAGTCACATACTTAGCTGCTCATCCTAAGCCGGGGAATTAAATGTACTGGACATGATTATGGATATTTGAGTCCCAATTTTTGTATATTATTTTGGACATACTTATGTACACTAGAGATATTTTATGATATATATATAGTTTCGACTTTTTGATGCTGGATTTTATTGTGATGAATGAATGATGTGCCAGTCTAATGCTTGATTAGCAATAGAATCAACTAACTAATTATGAGATCTTGGAATGTGAAAATAACTAATGTAGGTAAATAATCTTTGCAACAACCTCACCCTTAAATACTAGTGATTTAAACATGGATCCATTACTTGATAAATGTTATTCAATTGTAACACTATCAATTTTGAATCAAGATAGACTACCAACAAATCGACTTGATAAGAAATTGCTTCGGATAGTAAATTAATGACGGCAGTATACTCAGCCATATTATTTGAAGAAAGACCAATGCATACTCCCCTTGACACCATCAACTAACCAATTGAATGGTAGATTACCCAAGCTATGGAAGCGAGGTTCTGAGTGTGCCAACTAGAACCATTAGTGAATCCAAAATAGACCACGTCATCCATCAACACCAGCCACAATAGACCAAAAAGTGTCGATATAAAAAAACTCTCGATGAGATATGTACAAACATACAAAATGTACAAAGAAGCCATTGCCTAGCTGCTACTTAAGAAAAGTATTTCTTGAGGTAGAGCCCATTTGGGGGCTCTGCCAACTTCTTTCCTTCAAAATTGATTAACTCATCTGCCCCTTTTATAAAACTCGTTTAATTATAAAGGAACCATACCACATAGGCTTGAACTTGCCTACACCCAAGGCATACTTATCTTATTCATAGACCAAGACAAGGTTTCCCTTAGGAAAGACTCGAGGATGGATAGCTTTATCGTACTGAGTTTTAGACCTTTTCTTATGAGCCTCATTGATTGTGGCGACATCTCAATGCTTCTCATTGAGATGTTCCAAATGAAGGAGGTGCTCTTCGAGACTAGAGGTCTTTTGAAGGAGCTCAAGAGCTAACTTAAGAGATGGAATTTCACATTCAACAAGAAAGATAGATTCCATCCCATAAACTAACTAAAGAGGTGTAAAACCTATAGTAATGCTTATGGAGGTTCGGTATGCCCAAATAGCCAGATACAACATAAGATGCCAATTAGATCGATTTTTGTTGATCGTCCTTTGCAAGATCATCCTAAGGGTTTTTTTCACTGCCTCGACCTATCCATTGGCCTGAGGATAATATGGAGATGAGTGCTCCTGCCAGAAACCCAATTTAAGAGCCAATTGAGACATTAGTTGGTTTCGGAAATGATCGCCATGGTCAGTGACAATATTGCTCAGGATACCTAACCTTGAGATAATCTAATTAAAAAAGAACAATGCCACTCTTTCACTATCATTTTTATTAGTGGGCATGGCCTCATCCGACTTCGTGAAGTAGTCTACGACCACGATAATGTACTTGTGATTCGCTACTAAAGGCGGACTACAAGTTGTAAAATCAATGCCCACTTAGTAAAAGGACCGACAGTGATAATAGGAAAAAGAGGATTTGGATGTGTCCGCATCTTCTGAGTAAAAACTTGGTAGGTGTGACAGCATTTGACTGCTTCAACCCAATCTTTGGGGAGCAAAGGCCAAAAATAGCCTGCACGCAACATACGCTGGGTTGTAGTGACCACCACAAGCTCCACTGTGACAATCATTGAGCACTAACTCTGTTCTTCTAGGGTTAAACAACGTCGAAGGATTGAATCAACCCCTCGATGATATAATGTATCACCAATGATAACATAGTTCTTAGCTAGGTAACGTAATTTTCGGCGTTCATCCTTACAGAAAGTAGAGGGAAACTTCGAAGTCTGGAGATAGACAATGATATCTGCATACCAATGGTTGAGTGAAGAGGTGAGGAGTAAATGTTCATCAGGAAATTTTTTTTCATAAATAGTATCCTCTCCACAAGGCAGCTCGAAAATTAACTCCGCAAAAACCATATAATTCTTAGGCTTGGTGGACAAGAACTCGAGATTGAATTCTTGTAAAATGACTATCCATTGATTATATTTGGCCCCAATCACTGACCTACTGAGGAAAAATTGGAATGGATTGAATGCCGCTAAGAATTTTTTTTTGTGTAGCAAGATATAATGGTCGAGCCACTGCATAGCATGGATAGCTACCAAAGCCAACTTCTCAATAGGAGAATAGCTAAGTTTAGGGCCTATCAAGCCTCAGATCAAACAATAAATCACGTACTCCATGAGAGCATCACCTTTTTGAATGATAACCATACCTATGGTTGATTTTGCTTCAGCGAGATATAAAAGGAAATCCCTAAGATAATATGGTGGAATCAACAACGAGGTGGAGACTAATGCATTTTTCAAGGCATCGAATGATCACTGCGCAACGTTGTCCCATACATATGGAACTCCTTTATGTAGCAAATGCATAAACACTTTTGTGATCTCAGTATAATTCTTTATAAACCTTCTTAAGAAATTAGCCTTCCCTTGAAGACTTTGAAGTTGCCAAATTGAGGACGAGGGAGGTAACTGAATTATTGCCTCTACCTTGAAGGGATCAACTCGAATCCCTTCATTTGACACGATGAACCCTAATAACCGACTAGATGTAACTGTCAAAATGCACTTATTGGGATTCAACCATATTTTGTAGAATCGACATCGCTCAAAAACCAATTCGAGGTGACCAAGATGATCAACTCTTTTTTGAGAATGAGCAGTTAGATCATCCAAGTATGCTTAGATGATATGTTTAATGTCATGGAAAGTGTATGAAATGGCCTGCTGGAAGGTAGCTCCAACATTTTTGAGACCAAAAGGAATCTTTCTGTATGTAAAGGTACCCCAAGGACATATAAAATTTGTCTTATGCTGATCTTCAGGATGGATAGAGATCTGATTATAACCAGAAAAAAACATCCATGAAGGAGAAAATATCATTACCCACACACTCATCAATAATCTGATCAATAAATGGCGCGGGGTAATTATATTTGGTACAAGCTTTGTTTAGGTCCCTAAAGTCAATGCATACTTGGATTGTTCCTTGCCTTTTATCCACAGGTATTGGATTAGAACCCCAATATGTAAGAGGAATAGGGTATATGAAACCCACCTTGAGCGGCTCCTCTACTTTAGCTTTAATGGCTACTGCTTTCCTAGGATTAATCGGCCGAAGCTTCTGACGAATCGACTTGGCATTTTCATACATCTTGATCTCATGTTGAACTATGGATCGATCAATGCCAGGAATTTCTCCATCAGACCAAGCGAATACATCTCGAAACTCCTTAAAAAGGTCGATGTAAATTTGAATTTCTTCAGGGGAACATTCAGCTCCAATGAAGAGATTCTCAATCACATTAGGGTTCCTAGAGATGTTTATAGATATCATTTTTGAAATCATTGACATATTATCTTTAGCACGAAAGCGTGCTGCAGCCAAATGATTTGATATCGTACAAACAGCACTAGTAAAAATCTTGGAGAACCAAGATTCTGCTTCATACAACGGAGGAAGAAAATATGAACGATGGTGTAAGCCTTCCCAAGGTTGATCTACACCCATAATTACTTCCAAGATTACTTCCTCGAAAGGTAAAATTGTATCTAAGAAGTCCATAGCAGACGTAGAATCAAGGGTCCAGGCTGGGGCCACATCACCATCTAGCTCCTCCTCACAGAAATGAGTACAATGGTTGTCTACAGAGTTGATGATAGACTGATATCTAAGCTCTACTACAGACATAGGGAATGTCCTTCCACCAATTTTTCTTTCAACTAATGTGGTCATAGGTGAAGGCAAGGTCCAAGGGTCTGAAAAATAATGAGTTTGGAAGAACTCTTCCTGTGAAGACTCCTTGGATGATGAAACGACATTGATTCTAGCGATATGAGAGGGAAAATCAAATTTACACATCAATGAAGAATACATCCCAACTCCTAGATTCTCAGTAGGTAGGTGAGGGTTATCCACTAAAGGAACAGTAGAATCCGAAGTTGCTCGAAGATGAACTGGAGAATAATCCAATTCATCAACCTTGACAATTTTTCCCTCATGAGGAAATCAAATGACACGAAACAGAGTCGAAACAATGACATCCATTTCGTATACCCAGTTCCTTCCTAAGAGGATATTGTAATCTAGGTTAGCATCAATGACTTCTACTTCGATATTGACAACCTTCCCCGCAAGACATATGGGAAAATTTGGGATAATCGCATGTTGCTTATGAGAATGCCCATCAAATGCAGTCAGGAGGGTAGGCGAAGGAATAGCCGAAGGTGATCCAATGGCCTTCCAGCATGACATCGACATGACACACATGGAAGCTCGTTCATTAATAACGGAACGAAAAATATTAATTTTCTGGTATGTAGACTTTATTTGAAAATCCATGTGATGAGGGAGTCACTTTTTGACATTAAGCATGTCGAAAGTGAGCATTAAATAGTTATTTGGATCAACTGCCCCTATTGCTGAAAGCAAAGCACTTCGTTTTGCTGGACACGACTGGAGAACCTCTAAACTGCACATGGTGCATGGCTCTGAGCCAAATCTTCAACAATGGAGTAATTTTGGGTGGCCCTAGCATTAGGATTAATAGTAGTGCATCTAGCGGAACCTTTCGGTATCTATGGTATAGTCTCGACAAGGGCTTGCTCAATATGAAGGTTGGTATTTCCAAGAATAGTTTTGTCCTTGGATGTTTCAATTTCACCATGATCACGTGACCGAGTGGCCACATGGACATTAGAACCCATCATGGAAACATTTGATGATTTCTCCCCTCCCTAGTTGCCCCCTGGTGAGGTACCAGGGTTCGAACTCGCGCTAGCAAGCAATTGATGCCCTTGGGGAAAAGGGTTGGTTAACACATCTTGAGAGCTAGAAGTCCCTTGCTGCCCTAAAAAGTGCTAAGCATTTGGAATCTTTGGGCAAAGATGAGTTAAATGGTCTCCACTGCATAGCTTGCATGGAAACTTGACTTTCTTTCTAGACTCATTTCCACCACCACCAGCATTATTGCCAAGTTTATTTGTGTCAGTCTTCCCATCTTGACTCTTTCTCTTACCTCGTCCTTTCTTTTTCCGTTTGGAATGTTGATTTCCTTTGGGGTTGGAAGATTGGATGGCATTAACAGAAGAGGGTTGAGAAGATGAAGGGTCAAATGATGTGACCTGATTGTTAGGAGCAGTTTGTAAAGACAACTGCTGCAATTGGCTCAACAAGTTCACCACATTTGTGTCTACAAATCCAATGATACCGTCCGCATGGACACTTAGCTTCGACTTGGCTATATCAATCTTAGTCCCAGGAGCATCTGGCAAGAATTTTTGTAGAATCCCAGATTGAGAATAAATCAATTCTAATTGTTGGGACCTGAAAATAGCTTTCTCCTTAGAATAGACTTTGGATAGAGAGACATCCTTAGAGATCTCAGGTTGTAAGATTTCAAAAACCATTTGAGATGGTATTCCAAAGGAATTTTGGCTTTAATGAGCCTCTTTCTTAGTCTCCATTCCTGAATATGATCAGAAATGGGAGTTGCCGTATCATGACCAAAATCGACCAAAAGTTCAGTTCCGACATCATAACGAATGGCCAACTAGAAATGATTTAGGAAAATATTAGCCAAATCAGCGAAAGATGTAAAGTTTCCCCCTGGCAACCCTATATACCACTTGGCAGCATTACCAGTCAAGGTACATTGAAAAAGTTTGAACCTAACTGAGTCATCGATAAGCGAGTTTGATGAGCACCACAAATGGAATGTGGTCACATGGTCGCCTGGATCTTCACCGCCCTTCCCTTCGAACTTTGGAATGTCCAAACGGAGTTTGGTTGGGACCCAAGGCTAGGCCGGATTTTATTTGATTGGATTGTTTGTTAATTTCATGAGATCTGGAAAATTCAACGTTGCCAGAAAAGGAAGCCTAAAAGGACCTTGGGGATTCCACTTGGACTCGGTGGAGCCCCCAAAGTTCTAAAAATATTGGCCTAGATTTTGGAAGGCACCAGGCTGCCTGAAGTAACCAGTAGAACCAGCTGAGCCAAAAGGAAAACCTTGTGATCTAGCAAAACTCAAAGTTTGACCAACTCCAGCCAAAAAACCTCCATAACCAGCAAAGCTTCCTCCTAAAGGATTATAAGGAGTTGATAACCCCTGATATATATTCCAAGAAGAAGCTAAGGGAGGAATACTTCGAAATGAACTAACTATGGAGTACGGCCTATTCCCTTTTTGGCTAAAAAATGGATTACTAGTTCCTACGCCACTAACTTCAGGGTTAGTCCAACCTTGAAAGGGATTGTTGCCTTGTCCTGTAGTAGAAAAAGGCATAGAGCCTATCGTCGGGTTGCAATGTGGTATATGACCACCTCCAAAAAGAAAACCTTGAAATGAAGCTAACCCACCCATCATGGATATGGAGGCACTAAATGGAACTGACGAAATATCCTATGAATGAGTTCCAAACGGCAAGAATTCAGAACTAAAAGCATTAGCTTGGGAATTTTCACTCGTAGAAGGAATGGAGGTAGACATAACTAAGGATGTACTAGCAAAAGACCCAAATAGAGATGCAGATGGGATGGAAATAGTTCCTCGCCCTTGTACTGATGTTGGAGTCTGCATGGTTGTAGCACTTGTAGTAGAAGCCATGCTTCCAGTGGTGGTCATCGAAGGTAAGTTCGTAATATGACCTGGACTTGATGGTCTATGCATCTGAGTCCCAACGTATTGTAATACATCTAGATAGTGAGAAGGTAGAGGAGAATTTGGAGCTACTAACAAGTCTGGGAGTTCTTCTACCTCTATGTTATATTTCGATTGAAAGAGAACTCGAGAAAGAATTGCATTGTTCCTCTCTAGCTCTGTGGAAGTACCAGGCCTATCCTGAACACTAATGCCCCTAAGGGGAGGATCAATCCTCGATGCATCGGCTGCCACGAGATGAAATCCACTAGTAGTATTACCTCTTCACCTTCTAGGAGAAGCCTCTAAACTTGGTGGTGAAAGACCATGAAGTCTTCAAGACCGTCTAAGCGATCAGTCAGCCACTTTGAATTTTTATTAAGATCTAATTAAAGACTCAAGAAAAATGAAAGTTAGGCCAACTAAGAGCAAAGAGCACACACTAAATAGTCCCCAAAAGATGTCAACCAGTCAAATAACTTTCGAGTATTTCCACTCCAGGTGATGAGGATTGAGCACCAAAATACAAGAAAGTGAAGTAAGGGGCGTTTCGAAGATAGTCTGGGATAATAAAGACCCATTCCTACCAGCGAAGGTAACAAAGGAAGTTATGCTAACCTCCTAACAACAACCTGCATCAGTGCAAGCCCCCAAGCTTTGCAAAGGTGCCCTCTAGTAGTATCGTTGAGAGTGATAAAACATCGACCTCAGGTGCCACGGGATTCCCCTCTGCAACCACCTATGTTGATCCCTAGGAGAAGGAGCTAAATTTACCAACTATTGTCAGAAGCTAGGTAGAACAGTCGTGAGGTAAGATCCGACAAGTAGGAGAGGGGGTATCTCTCTTCCTTATCTTCAAAAACCCTAGTGCTTAACTCCAAAATCTGGAGCTTTCCTAGTCTTCCTAATGGTATTGGATTTGCACTCACTATTCAGACTCCTATGTTTGACAATTTAAATGGCCTTGGAGAGTTTTCTCTCCTCACACCTAATCCAAGGCCCTAAAATATCCTAAAACTTGCTGGTATGTCTAAATTGACAATTATGAAAAAGTTCTAGTGTATTTTAATTAGCGCTTGTTTTTAAATAGGTTTTTCTTTAAGTCAAGGGATAAGCAGAGATGAAACTAATGGTGCTTTGATGCAAAAGAAATTAATAAAACCAAACTATATGTAAATGCACTCATTTTGTTCTTTGATGAAAGAAATTTATACTAGGCTCTGAGGAACTGCTAAGAAAGCAACATTTTTTTTCTTTTCTTTTACTCAAAATTGACACTCACAAAGATTAACAAAACTATGGATGCCCTAAAAGATGCACAAAGTTATCCTAATGCAACATGTACGTGTTGATGCAAACTTATGACCACTCTAAATCAAAGAATCAAAGTAACTTGTTTATCAATTCTAATTAGCCACTTAAGATTTTTAGATAGAATATAAGTTGCTAAGGCTCATTTTGATCCAAACACTAAAGAAAATTTCAAGACAAACAAAAATTCACTTTCACTCATGAAAAAGAAACTAAATTGAAACAAGGCCAAAGAAAGAAAAAACCAAGTGTTCAAGAAGTTTTCTTCAAAAGAAAAAAACAAAAATGACTTTTCAAAAGTGCTCCAACTAAGACTAGAATTTATGATTGAAGAATAGGCAACAAAACACTTTGCAAGTTAACAACACAAAACGGGTGAAAACTTAGCAAACAGTGTGTTTCAAGATGCTCTTAACAATCAAAAAGCAGCAAAAAAGGGCTTGGTGATGATGATCGTGAGATCATAAAGACAATTCTCAAAACCGTCACACAACAACTTTCAAAAAGTAATAAAAGCAAATGGCCACAAAAATGTAATTTTGATACGCAAACAAAAAGATCACCAAAACAAGATTTTCCACAAATATTGAGACTAATCTTTCTGCCCTGGAAGGCCAAAACAACCAAGATTCCCATAAAGAAATTTGGTGTGCTTAAACAAAAATGATGACCCTTGCAACAAAACAAAACAAGACCAATACTTTCCACAACGAGAGACAGTTTGAAATCATGAACATGCTGTAAAAATAAAGATTGGCATAGAAAGTAACTATTCAGGAAAGACTCAGAGTAGCATATAGATCTTCAAAAACAAAAATATTTGAAAATTCTTGAAAATTTTAGGGAATACATGACTGTGTCAATGCACAACTACGTGTATATGCTATTCAGCCCAAGGAAACCTGCGTATACACGGGTTCACTTGAGGAAACTTGCATACACACTCTTCTGTAAACTAGAAAAATAGCGTATACAATAGATCACAAGAAAAAATAAAAAAAAAAGGTCTAAAGAAACTGAAAAAAACTTACACTTCAAGTTCCTGCAAGAATAGACTACTCAGTTATAGCAAGCAAATAAACAATTGAGCTCTGATTGGCTTGAATAAACCCAAACTAGGAACAACAATACTATTGTCCCCAATGTAGTTCCCATTTTTGTTTAGGGACAAAGTCCCCTAGGGTCTTGGGTTGATACCCTAGCAGATCGGGGGTTATCTATAAAGGAAAACAAGCATTCCACATATCCATGATGCTAATATAAACAAACTACATGAAGAGAGGTGCACCTGGGGGTCCTTCGTTTGGGGAGATCCGGCCAGGGTCCAAACCCTCTTGGAGTTCCTTTCGATCGTTCAACCTGCAAAAAAATCAATTCAATAAAGCACAACAGTATATGGACCAAACATTATAAGGAAATCAACTTCATAGCATATCAAAAACTAGTTAGTTATACAATTGCAACAACCATTCATATGTAAATCATAACATTGATATCATAAGCATGAAGAAGATTAATATCAGGAACAAGACAATCGTTTCTTTTATTATAGAGAACTAAAGTACATAAAGGAATGATTTTACCTGAGTCTTCCTTTCACAGGCTCCAAGCAGAATCGTCCTCCGGATTCATCCAATCTCAAGCCTTCAACAAACTCCTTCCATGACTCACTCGAAGATATCTGAAAGAGATCATAACTCAAGGAAACAAGGGTTTCTTGTAATGGGGGAAGTGTTAGAAGCACAGGGATCTTCAGACCTGGTTAGGGATAATCTCAGCAAAGTGATTTTTCCCTCTCTGTTCTCTCCTCCTTAGGCCTTCCCATTGAAGCCTTTTTATACTTCTCCCAAAGTAGTTTTTTAGTTGGGAATTCATTGGGAATAGTTGGGCCACGGGCACTAATAGGTAATCAACAGGCGAAACCGATGATCTTCGCACGAAATTAACAAGATTTACTTTTTTTAAGTGTTTTAAGACATATACGTGAGTTGGGTATACACAGACCCGCATACACACATGTTTAACTCATGGCAATGTTGCGTATAGGGAATAAAGCAGTATTTTTTAAGTATTTGGACAAGGTATGGAAGGAGGGGTTGTGCTACGCCATGAGTGCAGCATCAAAAACATCAAGAGTGAGATTTGGAGCTATAACAGCAGCTTTGGAACTCTCTTGATAAGACTATCCATAGCCAAGACCCAAATACTTAGGCCTTTCCTCAACCATTATTGGTTCAAAAATACCTTGTGCATGCTTTCCCAAGCCCTTTCCTTCATAGCTAATGCAAGCTAGAGCCTGCAATCTCCAGGATCTTCAACTGCTAACTACCACGGGTTAGCAAGCTCAATATTTAATGTTTGAATGCGCCTTCAAGATCTAAACGAATCATCAAATGTATTCAGGTTCTTCATTTGTTTCTGGTCCTTGGTTTCTGCTTAACGGCAAATCGCCCTTCTCAGTCTTCCAGAGTCAGAATCAAATCACTGCAAAATTTTCCCTGTCGGCAGAATAATTGCATATCGCCCTCGGCGATTCCATAAGCACCAGCTATCATTATAAAAACAGTTACAAAAATATTCAAGGCATCACGTGCTCCTCCAACAATTACACAACGCTCCTGAATCAGGAACGGAACTGCTCTGCCGACAGACAGAACCAGAATATGGCTGTAATGCCTCGACCAAACCTACAGATAATCAATGAATGTTCGCTTCAGTCGCTGGAAAACTCCACTTGCACCAGAACACAGTTAAAATCGACCTACGACTCAGCGCTTCCGTCGCCTTCCTTATACTCTGCGTTTGTTATGTTTAGCTCCGGATATCACTCTCCACTTCACCGTGCCACAGGTGCCACGCACACAGATCTAATTTACAGCGATCACATATATAAATAACAGCGAATAGATATATATAAAGAATCCACTGCTATAATGCTGCAGACAACCATTAGCACGTCCATTTAGCCTGTTCGTAATCTTATGGAGCATATTTAATTTATGACTGGTAAGAAAACGACAAGACCGACAAAGGGCAACACCCAGAACTGCGAACCGGTATTTCTTCACAAACTAGACATTATCAATACCGAGAATGTGCTGTTTAACTGTTGTTTAAATGGCACTGTGCCATCGCCACGGGGTTTGAATTTCAATACGCAATAAACCAGCGCAATCCTCATTCAAGCTCTGTCATCGATTCAAATCACTTAAATACTGGTGTCGTGGTCCATACAACAAGACACGGGACTACGACTACGCACAGCCTCTTAGATATCAGACAATATGACAATATACGCAATTGAATTTTGGTGATCGACTTGGTGATTCAAAGCTACACGCACTCATTCAATCTAGGTCAACGCATGGATCATGCTTTAACCTGTGGATATACAATTTTCGAAGGGAAACACAATCGCTCAGGCGCAGGTCACACAGTTCTCTTTCTCGACCTCTTTCGAAATTTAGTGGGCGATCTGTAGTCTTAGGTTGATGGCGATCTCCACGCAGGCTCCACTGAACTATGACTCTTCCATATTTAATCAACAAACAATCTTCCTGCCTCGTGCTTTCAGACGGGCATCACTCACAAGTATGCGCATGAGCAAGTCAAATTTAAACACAGAAATAAACCATGTGCACGATGGCGGCCACAGGCTTAGACATATCCACAGGCATACAAGACATTGGCTATATAAATAGCGCACCTACAGCCACATTAAAACGCACATCCCATCCTTTCTATTAACATACAAAACCAGTTTATATATATATCAACAGTCTTTATATATATATGGCTGCATAGAAGATATTACACAGTCCTTACACAGGAATGCGCCTCCCATTCAATCAAATCCACGACAGCCTATACATCAACCGAAAAGAAAAACCGATTCACAGCCAATGCGCATGGGAATTAAAACCATTATCCTTTATGCAAATTCAGTGTCATATAACAATGTGCAGAGCCATATCTTAGAATTCACTAAGGCAACCCAGTTTGTCCATAACTGAATTCAACATATCCATATATACATAAAACAAGCATTTACAAAAGATTTCCACTCATGGCCAGATATACAGATCTATGGCCCTTTTACAAATTGCCAAGGCTCCCAAGGAGAACCTTGCTCACTCTACACACTCCCACTCTCACACCTATTCTCTCTGATTTTCTCCCCAAATCCCTTCCTATTTAAAATCATTTAATTAAATGCTCAATCTCTTAAAATCCTCAACAAACCCCTAAATCTCTCAACATCCCTAAAGGATAGGTGTTTATCCCTAAAATCCTTAATTTATTAAATTTCCTCATATCCTTAACCAATTCTCTCATATCCTCTTAATTAATAAAAGGATATTTACAAAATCCTCATCTTCTCCTATTTTAATAACAAATTAATTAATAAAATATAGAAATTGTCACACCCCCTTTATCACTTATTTACAAATGAAAAACATGGTCTTGATGCTCCTGCATCAGACTCCCAATGTTGAAATTGACCATGATCACCTGATCATGTGTTCGGATTTGTGTATGCCTGGATCCCAGATTTTATTTTGTAATCCTTTCGTGTTTGTCGATTGCTTCACTGCTGTTGTCATCTGTTGTTGTCTTCCAGGTTTCCATATTTTGTGCTGTAGTGCTCCACTTACTCTGCTCTTGCAATCTTTCACTGTCCTTCTCTTGTTGTCGCTCCTTTTCTTCCTTTTGGCTGTCTTTCTCTGGGATGTCTTTATCATCAACCTCCTTATCAACTCAATTTCTTTGTCCAGTATGTCCTCTGTCTGCTGATTGTTTCCGTCCCTTGATTGCTCCTTTTCTGCTGCTGCTACTATACATGTTGCCTCACATGTTTCTCTAGCTATTAATATGAATGTTGCGGCCTCCCAAACTTCCTTTCCCTCTGCAACACTCCTTTGCTCGTCACCTTCTGCAATTTCTTCCTGGTTATCATTTATGACAATCGCTTTGTCATCCTTCTTCAGCAATCTATCCTGGACATTCATCCTCTGTTCTTCCAATTTCCTCCTTTGGAAGTCCAATTCTCTATATAACTCAATAATTTTACTTGGAGTAGACTTTGGAAAGTTTACCCGATCTTCACATGGTCTTTCTTCTGCTAAATCTTCTTTAACATCTTTCAGTAGATGTTCTTCCTCTTCTTCCAAACCTGCAATCACACACAAATCGTTAGTTTTAAAATCACAAGACTTTACGGTCTCGTTTGATGCTTCAGTCATCAAATCTTTGGGCTGCTTTGAATCATTCATATGATTCAACTCCTCTAGCTCTTCATCACTTTCAAAAAGTAATGGTCCAGTCTCTGGGTAACATAATGAAACTTCAACATCTTCATCAGCATCTTCATTTTGCTGTAGCTCAACTGTTTCGAGCTTCTCTTTCCTTTGCCTGGCATCTATAACCTGTTCAAGTTCCCTTATTTCCTTTATCAACTGCAAATTTACCTGATGATTCCACTTCTCTTGTAGTCTCCGCCACCTCAACTTCTTCCTCATGACATAACCATGCTTCTGGTTTTCCTCATTTCTTTACAACATATCCATTAACACCTCAAGCTGAACTGCGATCTCAGCCTTCTCCCTTTCATATTCCTCTTTGCTTAACTGTCGCTGTATGCCAACTGCTTTGGCATCCTTCTCCTTTTGTCCTTTGCTGTGGTTTATTTCAGAACCTTTGTGACGACTCTCACTAGTCATCATCCTTTCCGTCTCTATGAGTTGTACTAAAGCCTCTTCAGCAGCAAGTCCTATCTTGCCGCCACTTACCTCACCAAGCCCTCCTCACTTGGTCTTTTGGCAAGCAATTGGTTCTCTATTTCCAGAACCGCCTTTGAGCACTTCTCTTTGCTCTTCCTGGCTTCAACTCATCTGCCTGTTCACAACTGTCTTCCTTATCCAATCTCTA
>APFE030308394.1:0-12474 GCA_000404065.3 Pinus taeda | reverse complement strand
GAGAAACAATTATATGCAAAAAATATCCAAATGTTTCTTTGGAGTACAAGAGGTGGAATATCTAGGTCATATTGTATCTCATGAAGGAGTTAAGGTAGACCCTAGCAAAATTAAATCCATTAAGGAATGGAAAATCCCCACATCCATAAGCATCTACAAGGATTTCTCGGGTTGACAGGGTATTATCGCATGTTTGTTAAGAATTATGTGAGAATAGCAGACCTCCAACAACATTATTGAAGAAAGAGGCATTTTCATGGACTCCAGAAGCAACAACAGCCTTCAAACATCTTAAAGAGGAAATGTGCCAAGCACCAGTCTTAGCTACACTGGACTTCACAAAAACCTTTATTGTGGAATGTGATGCTGTCAGGAAATGGAATTGGTGCTGTTTTAATGTAAGATGAAACACCCATTGCTTTTGAAAGTCGTCCAATCAAGGGAAAGTTTTTACACAAAGCTATTTATGAGAAGGAAATGTTGGCAATACTCCATGCACTTAAGAAATGGCGACCCTACCTAATGGGAAGAAACTTCAAGGTAAATCCGGATCATGATAGCCTTAAATACTTTTTAGAACAAAGATTATCCTCTGAAGAGCAACAAAAGTGGGTCGCAAAGATGTTGGGTTATGACTTTGAAATCATCTACAAAAAAGGGAAGCAAAATGTGGTGGCAGATGCACTCTCAAGAAAGGATGAGGATGTGGGAGCATTGTTGTGCGCCATTTCTATTATCCAACCAGATTGGATAAATGAAGCAAGGGAGGAATGGAAGAATGATGAAGAAGTGCACTTATTCGAAAGTTACAATAAGATTCTAGTACGTCGGATACATTTAGTTGGAAAAATGATTCGTTATGGTACAAATATCACTTATACCTCTGTAAGAATTCCAGCTAAAACAAAATATTCTTATGGAATTGCACACTTCTCCTTAGGAGGGCACTTAGGATTTTTAAAAACTTACCACACAGTTAAGAAGGAATTTTTTTGGGATGGCCTTAAATCAGATATTCAAAAGTTTGTGGCAGAATGTTTGGTTTGCCAACAAAATAAAGTTGAAACAATTAAGACACTAGGTCTATTACAACCTTTCTCCATTCCAAGCCAACGTTGGGAGGAGGTTTCAATGGATTTTATCACAGGTTTACCCAAGTCTGAGGGAAAGAGTGTCATCATGGTGGTAGGTGACAGACTTACCAAGTATGCACACTTTTGTGCATTATCACATCCATTTAAAGCCAGTACAGTTTCTACTGCATTTATGGAAACAATTCAAAAGCTACATGGAAATCCAAAAATTATTGTGAGTGACAGAGATCCCATTTTCACTGGAAATTTTTGGGCAGAATTATTTTCTTGTCTTGGTACTCAGTTAGCTCACATCTCATCTTATCATCAATCTGATGGGCAAACTGAGATAGTAAACAAATGTTTGGAAGGATATCTTCGTTGCTTTGTATCTGATAAACAAACACAATGGGTCAAATGGTTGCCTCTGCTGAATGGTGGTATAACACTTCCTTCCATACAACAACAAAAATGACCCCATTTATGGCACTTTATGGATATCATCCACCATCCATCACATCATATTTAAGAGAAAATTCTAAGGTTCAAGTAGTGGAACATCACATCGAACATCAACAACAAGGCCTCCAACTCTTAAAGGATAACCTCGTGTTGGCACATAATAGAATGAAACAACAGGCAGATCTTTTCATTTGTGTCATCCCAGAATTTTTCATTTATGTAATGTAAAGGAGGTTTCCCCCTTGAAGAGGATGAATTCTAAGGCGTTGATCTATCTTTTCTATATTTTCTTGAGCTGGTTTCATAACAGACCATCTCCTCAAGCTCCAACCACTTAGATTGTTAGCACAAGAAAAAGGTTGTTTCCTTGTCCCCAAAGGATGTTTTCTAGCACTGATGTGGTGAGAATGCTAAAAAGTGTCCAAGGCCTACAACAACATCCTGGACCCTAGGAAACAAAAAATAGAAGAAAGTATAGTTCTGAAATTCATAATTACGCTATGCAAATTCAACAGTGAGATCGAAAGTCGTCCTGTGATGATTACTCAGATTTCAAAGATATTTGTCTTTGAAAAAGGAATTTATAGTCCAAAACTGATTTATATTCCATGCCTGGTCAATCATGTAAGAAGCCAAACTTGTTACCATTATTATGAGTCTTCACCTATGAAAGGATATTATGAGACTGTTCATGATCCTAAAAGTGAGATTCGATTTTCTCTTCAAAATTCTAATCATACAAGTAAAGGTTAGAAAATAAGAAGTCTAGTCCTTCCATTTGTTCTGAGCACAATTCAAGCCTTTGTCTCAAAGGAAGAGAAATCGAGACTCCTATCTCGTTTCTATGCACAAAGCGACATGGTCAACTCATATATATACTTAGCTTAAAATTCAATTGAGCTGATCTATGTAGATTACGGTGACAATATTGATTTTGAATAAAATTGTATAAAAACCAAAGGGTATTCACATTAGTGAATATTTGGATACAAGGAAAGTTTCATGAAATATGTTATATTGAAGATTATCTTTAAGCGTTGTAACATCTAGTATAGTTGTGATCAAGTTGAAAGTGAAGTGTGGATTACTAGACTTATGGGCATTATTATTTATATACTTGGCAAGCATCTTTAGTGGCACATTTTGCATGAATAGCCATCTTTAGGGTTTACTAAAGCACATCACTAGATTTTATATCTTTATGAGCAGTTGGTTACCTTGGCATCATTTTATAATTATGAGCTTGTCCATATGACATAGATCTCTTATCTTGATAAACTAGGGAAGTCAACATTAATCCTTCATTAAAAGTGAGTCAACATTATATTGCTAAACATTATGTCACTAATTCTAGGTTTCCTCCCTTAGAACCTTGAAAGAAAGAAATTAGTTTCTCAACAAGAGTTCTAGGGCCACATTCTATTTAACAAACTCTGACTCTTTCTAGAACATTTGATGCATGATATACACTGCTTGGGTCCACTAGGGACTAAATCAGATTTTGAAATGTGGTCGGAGATATTAAGAACAAACAATAACCAGGAATCTAAATCAGGGTAGCATAAGAAACCATAACATAATCAAATTTGAAACAAACGACATCCGTTTTCCTTATCAAGAAGTTGGAAAGGTCTATCAGATCCTTGATTGAAGATTAATCACAAAAAATAGGGTGGGCCTTGTAACAGTCAAAAGTTTAGAATATGGTGACGAAGGTTGCAATATAAGAAACCTTGGGAGTTTTTTTTTTTTCTAAAGGACATGGGCTAGACTCTTACGACTATCCTTATAATCATGAAAGTTAGAGGTACCTCACTACAAAAAAATGATGAAGGGAATTGAGAAGTCCCTGATTTTGGGTAGTTTGATTTTATTAAAGAAAAAAGAAAAAGGAGGTGTCATATAAATATAGATGTCTGATGAGAAGGACTTGCATATTGGTAGTAGTCATCTTGCAATGAACCAGTTGGCTGATAGGATTTTTTTTTTAAATGAGCCCCTAGTTTGATGACACAACTGAAAGATGAGGAGCATTATGATACAGACCCAATGACTGAAATAAAACTTCAGAGGGAGCCATACAATCCCTAACAAAATGTTTTGATGATTTTTCTTGCCCAATGATTACTACAAGAAGGAAGACCATATCAAAAGACGTTGAGCTGATTCAATATATCTCTGATTTCCTAAGAAGTTGCATGAAATATACATGATTATGATTCACTTAATTAAATGTGTGAGTTTGGCACATGGACCAAAGGAATAATGACATAAAAGGTAACAACTTAAATATAGCTCGATATTTATGTCACTTCCTTGATACTTAGAGAGAGACATAATCAAAGATGTAGTTATTGATGATATTTGTCTAATAGAAGATGATCCTCTCAATGTAAGAGGGAGTTGACCTTTCGGATAAAATTGAAAAAATGTTGATATGGATATAAACAAGTTGTGGGGGCCCTGATAATTTTTTTAAGCTTACATACCTTGCTACAAAAAATAGTCATGGATTTTTTGATGTTGGTTGCACTGGAAGTATGATGAATGGAAAGAGCACATCCAGGTATTGCATTTGTTGAGATCCACTTTTATTTCATGGATGAATCAAAGGCTAAATTTTTTTACTTTGTAAGAACCACTCTATATATATATATATACACACACACACATATATATATGGATATATAGATATACACACACACACACAAACACACACTAAGCAGTGAGCATGGCTTATTATGAAGACATTTGGTTAGAGAATCTCCTTAGTAAGAAATTTGTGTGCATACTAAAAATCACCATTGTATATTGCATGAGATTCACTTTTCATAGAATCCACAATTGGAACTAGGTACCACTTTATTTAGAATATGGTGCAGCTGAGAGAAATCAAGCTCGATTATTGCAAGAAGGATGTGCAGGTTTTTGACAAATTCTCAAAGTCTACTAGTAAAGACAAAATTTATCATCATTTAGAGAAAGGTTGGGAATCATGGAAGGACCCTACTATGAGGGTCTCAATTTAACATTGAGCTCTGCAAGATTTTGGGAGCCTTAGGTACTTCTTGGAGCTATGTGCAACCATAGGGTGAGTGGTTCACGTTCCCCTATAGGTATGCTAGGTACAGGGTGAGTGGTTCACCTTCCCCTATGATACCTTATGATAATATGACACATGAGGTGAGTGGTTTGCCTTTCCTTATGTATGGTGGTTTTCATGTGTGTAGGGTGAGTGGTTCACATTCCCCTATGACTGATGAGATATGCATAGGATGAGTGGTTCACCTTCTCCTATGGAATATGGACAGGATGAGTGGATCACCTTCTCGTGTGAATACCCCAGTGAAATATGCATAGAGGCATCTATTGACATATCAGTGGGATGCGGTTCATCCTTTCCCCACATGTAAGATGCTCATTCCCTATGATTGTTGGTTGACATGTCAGTGGGACATGGTTCATTCTTTCCCCACATGTAGGATCCTTCCTACATTTGATTGTTGTAACTTGTGTTTGTAGGATTTGATTTATTCTTTCCCTACATGTGATTATAACTTATGTTTGTAGGACATTGTTCATCCTTTCCCTACTCTCAATGATTTGCATACATAGGATGTGGTTCATCCTTTCCCCACGTGTGGCTGTGATATGTGACTGTAGGATGTGGTTCATCCTTTCCCTACATGTGATTGTATGATGTGGTTTGTCCTTTCCCTACATGTGGTTGTGAGTAGGTGATATATTATTTCCTCGCTATTGATTGAGTATCATCCTACCCATGTATCCTAGGACACATGGTAAGTACCTCTCATTTGGCTAATGAGTTGGGAAATGTGGTTGGGGACCATAGCACTATTGATGGATGGATCAAGTACTCTCATACTCCCTATGACTAGGATACATGGTGTTTCTCAACTTGATCTAAGATCAAGTCTGATTGGTAAGAGTGGTAACAACTTGTAACTCACTCTTGATCAATTCTTCTTCATTATTACATCAGTGTTCAACAGAGTAGAGGAGAGAAAAGATGAGATAGAGAGATGGTTCATATCGCCTGGATGGCATGATGATGGATGGATTGGCAGGTAGAATTCGCCCTAGTTCAGAGGGAGTGTTAAAATTAGAAACTAGGGATAAATTCCACTTTGGAGATCTCTTATTGGGAATATTATTGCAGAATTGAATTTCTCTCTTCAAGAGGACCAAAATCAATATAAATATTGTCTCATTTGGACAAGCAAGTGTGATTATGAATTTTCCTTCTCTCATAACCAAATTAACAAGGTTGGCCTCACCTTATCTTGTCTCATCAAGCCCAATAGCAATGTCCTCCGATCCCCAATGACTACTATATAGAGAGGTGCTTCCAACATCATTTCATCGTCAATGATGAGCATAATTCTTCTGATATAAACTATGAATATGAGGCTAAGGCATTCAAGGGAAAAAGAGTCATAGTTTGTCTTTCTTTTGTGGAAGAAAGAGACAAACTTGTCTAAGGTTTGTCTTAGCCAGACATCATGCTCGGAGAACTATTTGGAGGAGGTTTAATGCTATGGATTCTCATCCATTTTAGACCATAATTAAGAGAAGAAGCATTTCTGTTTTTTTCTTCGTATCATATATATTTCAGTTTGGACTGCAGGAAGGGCTTCTACTTCAAAATGTTGAAGGCACTTATGGAAGGGCAGAAAGGGTCAGTTTGTATCCTCCATCTTAGCCGAAGTTAAGGAGGGTAGGCCATAGTCTATTCGAAGGTTGTAATGTTTATCTATGAAGCAATCGAATTTTACTACAAGATTGAAGACTCAAGCCCTACATTACATACATTAGACAACATTATTTTAATTATCCATTCTTTGACTATCTTGAGCTTATTCCTCTCAGCAAAGAAGGTTACATCATATGATCAAGGATTGAGTTCACTTAGGACACCATTCTATCATTGCTTAAGCTACTCTCTAGTTAGTATTTGACTCCTGCTGCTTATGGACAGAATTGCATACATGATTGGGCTACCTACTTGGCATTGGACATTGGTTCAAAACATCATTCATTGTACTCTCTCTCTCTACTGATCATTTGATTTTGATAATAAGAAGAATTCTTCAAGGGATTTCTTTCATTCAATGGATAATATGATTCGTAATGGAATAATGAAATTAATAATGGGCTAATGAAGTGATTGACTTTTGCAAAGAACATGTTAATCCTAAAATTAAGAGATATGAGCCAAGGAAGTTGAAGCATGAGAGAACTAATGCCACTTATGATTTGAAGCTAGCAGCAATAGTGCATGAATTAAAAGTGTGGAGCAACTACTTGTTAGAAAGGAATTTTTTTTTTATGTCAGATCATGGAGGGTTGAGGTACCTACTTAACTAGCACAAGTTGAATGCAAGACAAGAAAGGTGGCTAACCTTGATTAGTGAATTTGATTTTGAGATAAAGTATATCAAAGGTGAGGACAAAGAGGTAATAGATGCACTTAGTAGAGGGTTGTAACTGGCTCATGTAGTAGACATTAGTACTTCTGAGGTTGATATAAAAGAAAGGATCAAAGAATCAATGTGTTAAGATGAGCCTTACTAGCAAGTGAATGAACATTTTCAACAAGAGATAGAGGGAGGATTGAGTAAATATTAATCTCTCACAGATGATGGAATGCTAAAATTCAAAGGTAGATGGTATATAACTTGCATGAACAACTCGAAGAAGCTCATCTCTAACAAATTTCAGAAAATACTTTATTCAAGTCATCTTGGTTATAAAAAAACAATAAAAAGCATGAAAAAATATGTATTATTTGCCAAGAATAAAAAAGGATTTTTTCAAGTATATTTAGAAATTCTTGGAGTGTCAACAAGTCAAAATGGAGTGCAGACATCCAACAAGATTGTTATAGCCAATCCCCATTCTTGAGTGGAAGTGGGAATTCATTTCTATGGAATTAATCACAGGAATACTAAGGACATCTAGACATCATGATGCCATAATGGTGGTCGATGATAAGTTGAATAAGGAAGCTCATTTTATGGTTGTCAATTCTACCCATAAGGAAATTTGTATTGCTCAAATTTTCTTGAAATAAATATTTAGATTACATTGTGTACCCATGAAGATCATTTCAGATTGGGATTCCAAGTTCACCTCAAACTTTTGGAAACTACTTTTTGTTGGATTTGTAGAAAAATTAGCATTCAATATAGCATAACATCCACAAATGGATGGATAGATTAATAGCGTAAAAAAGGTGCTAGAATACATGGTAAGAATGTATGTAATGCATCAACCCAAAATACGGGAAGAGTTTACAACTTTTCTAGAATTTTCCTATAACAATGCATAACAAAAATCATTAAAGATGAGTCCTTTTGAGGCTATATGTGGTAAAATATGTAACACACCCGGGCTACTGGCTTAGAGACTAGCCTTTCCACCATGTACATAATGATTTCCATGTTTCTTTTCTTAAAAAATATATGCATGCTACTAATCATGTTGTTGAGTAGTTTATGATACATGTGGAATCCATGAGAGAATTCCAACCAAAAACATACTACATTCTCAATTAGAGGAAGTTCATGCTCTGAAATAGAGTAATGAAGCAAATTAAGATGTAGTGGAAGCACTTTGGACCAGAAAAAACATGTAGGAAATGGCTAATGAGAGGAGAGTGTCATACCCATTTTTTTACTATATAAGTAAATGTAAAAAGAGTTGTGTATATAAATATTTCTATTGAATATTGTGTTTGCGTATGTAACACTCAGGATGGTTTTCCTGTAAGGGGGTGGGGTCTGTAATGACCATTTTTTCTACCATTCTTGTAAATGTCACTATGAATTATAATTCATGTAAATATTGTGAAAATGTAAATAATGACTAGGCTGGAGGAGTGGGTATGGACTCCAAGGCATAATGAGGAGGGATTTCTAATGTTAAGTGTAAATCCAAGCCACTACATTTATTTTACCACTTGTCTCCTTGCCCTCATGGAGTGCGTTGGTGTGGTCAACATGTAAGAAAAGGGACCTAAAGCAAGAGGAGGAATAACTAGAGACAAGAAGAGGAGGTAGGATGCTCATGCATACATGAAGACACAAAAGTATGCAACATATGCCAGGGATGCATATGATAGTTGTGAGAACTTATGGAAGAAAACACAAAAGTGCAATGTTGGCATAGGAATTGTGGAAACACATAGGGGTGCATGGTTGAAGTGAAAATAAGAGAAGGGTAAGTGAAGACATAGTGTGTTTTAGATTACTACAATATTTTTTGTGACCTTTAGATTCCTATTGTGTTTAATAGGTGGAGACATTTTGTCTATGTTGGGTAAAACAGGTGGCACTACCATGTGCTCTAGATTGCTAAACTATTTTGTAAGTGAAGACACTGTGTACCCTCAATTCCTATGTGATTTGGTTGAATTTATTGGTGCGAATCTCCCTTGAGGACCTAACTCATCAAAACCTAAATCTGGCTTAGGGGTAGTTAGTTGTAAGAAATATTTCAATGTGGAAATAATGGGCCATATTTCCAAGTGACAATGATCACAAAATAAGAATCTTAAGGTAGAAGGAATGAGTCATATCAAAAACCTATCAGTGTTATATGTTATTCTAATGTTGTGCTCATGTATGAATCTTTAATGCTTGAGATAAGTGTGATTTTTGTGTAAAGCTAATGTGCTTAAGGAATGATCAACATGTGTAAGGATAAGATGATTTCGAAAAGGATAACTAAATCATAGGATAAAATATAAATCAATAAAGAAACTATTATGAATTTCATGAACTAAGTGGTTCATTAGATAAATACATGTTATCTTATGTATACAACATCATCAACTCCGTACCACTTCATTCATGGTTATTTAATACATGTCTAATCCTTTACATTGAGGAAATCTTGTTGTTAAATGAGAAATCCAATTTTTTTTAACAAAACTAATTTCCTACAAATTTCATAATGTGTTTCTTAATGAAAAGCATTCCATATGCATTTCAAAATATTTGTTAGCTAAGAATCTCTTCTAAAATGAAACAATTCAATTAATAAGAAACAAGAAGTTGAAATAAGAAACAATGTAAGAGAGAGATGCTTGTCAACATTAAGGTAGCTAGAGTTACAATGCAAGTAAAATGGAAAAAAAATATAAGTGAATCATATGTTTGCATTGATAATAAATTTACAAAGGAGAGGAAAATCCTTTTAATATAAATCTTATAATAGTACTTGACCAATTCACATAGTGATAAATCATTAATACATATAGTTAATAGATAAGATTTCATACCATGATTGCAGTGATTTAACAAATGGTATTTTTTTTTTTTTGGGTAGGTAAGCACCCACGGGGGATTTGAACCAGTGACCCAGTGACCTATCCCAAGGGATGCCTTAACAGTGCACCCATTCACCACCAATCCAAAGCCACATGGGCTAATATTTAATAATTATTTTATTTTTAAAATTCTTCAAGAAACAATGACATAATTTTTAATATGTATTTCTTTTCTTCTAATTTAAATGAAAATTCTTGACTAATATCTCCGCTCCCCTAGAAATGTGCATCAAAATGGAAGAGTTGAAGCATTAGATAAGCAAGTTGGGATAAGTTTGGATGAACAAAGCTCTTGTATCAAGAGACATGAATAAAATTGTTCCTCAGGCCAACAACATGTTTTTTCATTGTTACGAAATTTGAAATGAGTATAGCCCATTACAGATCCAATGGGAAGTTGGATAGAGAGAATAAGAACAACATTAAAATGAGTGATAGTTGGACCAAATATTAAAGTGTTGGAAAGAAATTTGTTGTGTACTGAACAATATGGAAAATAACTACAAATCAGCTTGAGGGCACATGAAGCCATTTTCTATATTGTATACATGTAAGCAAATGGATGAGGTAAATCTATCAACAAACTTGAGTCATTTTCCAGTAATTGAGTAATTAATATAGTGTAGTGGATTGTTGACACCTAATCCGAAACGGATGGGTGAACTGGACAGTCATCCAGAAGATGAACTGATCCACCATATTTATGTATATAAATGTATGTTAGCTAATGAATAAATGAATCAGTTTTCTCTCGCTCATTCATTCTGGAGTTACCCTGGCCTGACATGGTATCAGAGAACAGGTCCCAGAAATAGTTGTAACTCCTTCCTGAGAGCTGCTCAGTCTCTGACATCCCTGAAATAGCTGAAGATTGCTGCTGCCTGAAGAATGCCACTGCCTTCATTGAAACGCCTGGATTGGTAACGTATGACTATCTTGAAACGCCTTGCTCATTGAAAACGCCTTTTCTTGACTGTTATGAATGACAGATCCCTCTCGTATCAAGTTAGAATTTGTTTTTAATGGATTGGGCAATGGATCCGCGTGAATAGTTTCTTATTTCCGCGTGAACCTCTGGAACAGTTTCCCACCCATCCGTTTGCATTCGTCAGTTTCCTATCACCTCCTACTTGCCCTTCGCCTTTCTGCAACGTTATGAAGGATTTTTTTCCGCTTGTATTAAATATTTGTTATCGATTTCCCTACTCATCAGCCCACTGGAAGATTCTATAATGGCAAAACGTCCCTGATATTATCTGCGAGAGGTTGGGGATTCCACAACTTCGACCATATTTGGATCCTGAATTCCGTGGTCTCTCGATGCTAAATGGAGCAAATTTTGCTTCAGCAGGAGTTGGCATTCTTAACGATACTGGAGCCATATTTGTAGAGCTGTTGTCCCATTTTTTAGTTTTTAGGTTTATTAGTCTCAGTATCCTAAAATCTATAGCGTTCATTGGAACCTGCGTATAGTCAAGGAGGAGGAGAGTATAGCGCACAACGTGCGTTCAAAATAAAAATATTAATGCCGAGTCTGTAGCGTTCACCGGGTAGCCTTCATTGTGGATCAGAGCTCATTATGTAACATCCATATCAATGGGTCAGGGATTTTGATATTGTTTGGTTTTCAGTGTGGAAATAATTGGATGTTTTTTGTTTGTTGCGGTGGAATCCAGTAGTGCTATAGCGATAAGGACAGGTGGACGGCATGGTAGCGAGCAATGCATTGCAAAATGTTGCTTTTGATGCTGCTCTATGTAATATGACTGCAATTTTCGTGTTTCTTTGCCCACTGACATAGATCAGGGTAGTGTTATCCAACAGTTCTGAAGTTCATTGTCGCAATGTTGGTTAAGCATATATTATAACAGAATTTTGAAGTGTAGCCTGATATATTTTATATATGGTGATTTAAAGCAAAGACAAATATGGTGATAACAGAATTTTTGGCTTGATTTTGAATATGGAATGATTTTGCATATAAATATGGTGATATATATGGTGATATAAAGCAGATTTTTAAATCATTTTTTCTCCATATCAAAATCATTTTTTTTAAAGCAGCAGAATTTTTTAAGAGCATTTTTTGCCATCAGAAGTATATATCAGCAAAAATTTTTTATATCAGCAGAAGTAACCTTTTACACAATGCATTCAATCATCTCTATGATAGGAATAGTTCTCACTGGCAAGGAGAACTACCCTGACTGGTCCCGGATGGTACAACACACCCTCATTTTCAATGAGCTGTGGAAAGGAGTGTGTGTCGGAGAAGGAGACAATGACCCAGAAAAGCCTACATCAGACAAAGAGCTTGCCATCTGGGAAAACAAGAACAACAAAGCCTATGCATTAATAGCAGCGTCTGTAAATAAGGAGGTGAGTCGTCATCTTACAACATGTTCAACTGCCTTTGAAGCTTTACAAACGCTGAAAGAGCTCTATGACTCACATTCTGCACTTGAAGTCGTCCAACTTATGATCAAACTCTTCACTCTTGAACTGCAAAATAATGACCCTCTTGCTCTTGCATCTGAAATAAAATCTATAGTGCATGATATCAATTCCACTAAAGTTCAGCTAGAT
>APFE030308392.1:0-34071 GCA_000404065.3 Pinus taeda | reverse complement strand
TAAGAACATGGTTGGAGGAATATTTTCAAGCAAGATTTCATGTAAACAACAATAATATTACCTTGCTAATGATGGATAGAATGTTTAATAACATTATTTTATTATCTTGTGTTATATTTCTCTAACTTTTGCTAATTGTAAATAAAAAATTATATTCAATGATATGATGGTATGATAATTGTTTTAGTATTGAGAGTAATCCTTATAAGCTAATGGGAGATTACATTTTATTTCATCCATTTGTTTCTTTCCAAATTGATGGAAATTTAAAGTATGATTATCAAACAATTTATTAAGATAATTAAGAATTACAACTTCAACCTATAATTTTCCATCAACTTTAATACTCTTCTACAATATCCAATACTTGAAATTATACCATATAATTTTTACCAGCTATACTATCCATCCATGAATTTTTCACAATATTCACATATATCTGAAGTAATTTTGGTAATCCAATTGAAATTTGATTGGAAGAATAATTCTTGCAAAAATTCTTATTATATAATAATGTTAGTAATTTTGGTAATCCAATTGAAATTTGATTGGAAGAATAATTCTTGCAAAAATTCTTATTATATAATAATGTTAGTATATTCCCCATTGTAAACAAAATTAATTATACCACTAATATTAAAAATTTTATACAAGATTTAAATGATTCCAATAAAAGTGAGTTGATCTATATTTTACCTTTACCAACCTCTTGTTTACCAAAACAAATATCATAATAAAATAAGAACATGGTTGGAGGAATATTTTCAAGCAAGATTTCATGTAAACAACAATAATATTACCTTGCTTATGATGGATAGAATGTTTAGTAACATTATTTTATTTTCTTGTGTTATCTTTCTCCAACTTTTGCGAATAGTTTAGTTTGTAATATACATATATAGTAATTTTGGAATTACATACATGGATACACTCTTATTATAACTTAGTCCTTTTCAATCAGTATAACACAGTTTAAGGACTAGATTAGATACTTTTATTTTATTACAATTTTTTATCTTTATTTTATAATAATACAGATTATGATTTCTCTGGTTCAATTTCAAATTAAAGATGAGCCATCATTAAATTAGATTTAAGAAATATTATCCTTACCCTTTCCCTCTCTTGTTTACTAATTGTCTACTAATTGTCTAGTTCATAACAACATTAATTAAAACATTCTCTTTTACAATATTACCATAACTTCCTTGGTTGAATTTCAATTGATATTTTACGAAGATTTGGTTTAATCAATGTTTGTCAAAGATCATGAGACAAGAATAATTTGAGAGATTAAAGTGAAATGACATTATTGGATTATACTTTATTGTTTTTTGAATTATTCTTAAGTATAATCCATTAATAAGATTTTCATGTTTTTGAACTTAATATCATTACTGTACAAATTAGTTAGAATTAATTTTTTATTCCAATTGTCCTTTTTTACAATTTAGGTTTTTTTTTTTTCTTTATTGGGCTTTTCTAATAAGAATTTATATAAGATTCTATATGTACAAATTTAGTTTGCATTAATTGTTTATTCAAAATTATCCATTTTTGTTTACTAGTTAGGTTTTGTTTATTTTTATTTGCTTCTAGTAAGAAATATATAAAGATTTTATATATTGAATATTTTTACTTCTCAGAGTATGAATTGAAACCTTTCCTTTCCTTAAAATGAAAAGAGGAGCATGTTTTAGTTATGGAAAACAACTAAAATAACAGACTTAAAAATGATAAAAGTTTGGACTTAAAAGTGATAAAGGTTTGGATATATGATTTCATGTGCTCTCTAAATTTGAACCCTTCCTTTTACCTTCATTTTTTGGTATATGGTTTATTAATATCTCAAGATAGATGTACTTATTTGATTTCAATATGAGAATTGGGATATAGGTATTTTCGAGCTTAGTCCCATAATTTTTCTTAAAAAAAAATACTTTGTTAAATAAAAAGTTTTCAATAACTTTTAAGATTTTCCTGCCCATGTATATCAAGCCTCTTTGATTTCTTATCAATCTGATATGGTATACTTAGCATTTAAAATAATTTCAAAGTTTTTTACTTTCTTTTAGTGAGTTTGTTTGGAATCTTTGTAATGAGCTTTAGGCCTTAAAAATAGAATGATAATATAAAATGGGTTATGTTTAAAAAAAAATTTGCGACTAGAATCATCACATTTAATTACCATTATAAATTTTAGAGAGAATTTTTTCCCTGAGAGATCATATGAAAATATTTGAGGTGATTTCTCTCGAAAAAAATTGTCTCTAAACATTATGGATCACAGAAGTCTAAACTCATAAATCTAAACTCATAAACATTATAAAGTTCTTCGACTTATGGTCAAAATTACATTTGTAGTGGAACTCCCATGTTATTATGGATTCATATTTAAAATGTTATCACACCAAACTTTAGCCGCTTACAAAACTCTTATTTGAGGTCCATCCACTTCACATTGAAAGTTTATTTCTATAATGATTGAAGGAGGGAAGAGCTTAGGATAAACTTTGAATGTGAGTAATCTCCCAAAAAAATCTAAAAGACTCTCATATCAGCCTGTTTCCATAACACCCAATTTTAAATGTGATATATATATATATATAATATATATATATATATATATATATATATATATATATATAGGTTAAAATAGTCACCAGGGATGTGGTATCATCAAATTTGATACATTTATACAGAGTCTTGGCTTCACCAAAAGAAAAGTGGATCACTGTGTGTATTTTAAAATTATATTGGTGACATGTTATTTATCTGGTCTTGTATGTGGATGATATGTTGTTGATTGGAAATGACAAAGAAATTATCGATGATTTGAAGACCCAATTGTCCTCCAAATTTGACATGAAGGACCTTGGTGTTGCAAACTATATTTTGGGCATGGAAATTAAATGAGATAGGGTAAAGAGGAAGCTCTGGTTAAACTAGAAGAATTATGTCAAGACAATACTACAAAGGTTTAATATGCAAGATAGTAAACCGGTGAAGGTTCATATTCTTGAAGGTTCATATTTTTGTTGAACAATGTCCGAAAGCAGAAGAAGAGGAATAGGACATGCCCCATGTTCCATATAGAAGTTCAGTCAGTATCCTAATGTATGCAATGGTTTGTACTAGACTAGACATTTCACATGCAGTGGGAGTATTGGGCAGGTTTATGTCAACCCCAAGGAAGGAGTATTGAATAACAGTGAAGCATATTTTTAGGTATTTTCATGGCAAGAGTGATTATTGTTCGTGCTACCAAGGAATACCAAGATTGGATAGATTTTTGGATATCTGTGGCTTTTTTTATGCAAATCGGGATGGATATTTAGATCATAGAAGATATACAAGTGGGTATATGTTTATCCTATTTGGAGGTGCAGTCAGTTGGATGAGAAAGAGAGTCTATAGCAGCATTTTCAACTACAAAGGTAGAATACATGGTGACCACTCATGCAAGCAAGAAAGAAGTTTGGTTACAGAGATTGTGTTCAAGTATGGGGTTAGTACAACGAGTTATAAGGACATACTGTGACACCCAAAGTGAAATTTTCTTGGAACCGAACCCTTATTATCATTCAAAGGCAAAGAACATTGATGTTCAATATCACTTTGTGAGGGATATGGTTGAATACAAAAAGGTGTTGTTCGTAAAGGTGGACAGTTTGAAGAATGTTGTAGATGCATTGACAAAGTTTCTGAGCACTAAGACATTTTCTTGGTGTGGAGAAAAAATGGTCATTGTAGGGTTAAAACAATGATTAAGCTCTCATGTGGCCCCCTGTGTGTAAAAGAGAACAACAAGTGAAAGAATTTTGGGTGTGTGTTATATTGTTTCCACGATTAGTCACACACGCGGCAAGGAAACAACCCCCCCATTCATTATGCTAGGTGTAGCGGGGGGGCGCAACCCCCCTTGTCGAGGGGTTTTAGGGGGGTAGCATCCCCCTTGTATGGGGTCCATGGTAGTGCCTCGGCAAATTATTTTGGACCGTATATTAAATAGGTGGACCTACCTATGGTTTTGTCTATGGGTTTTACCCATGGTTTTGGATAGGATGGTTTTTTGCCCATGGTATTTTGTATATCCTGTCAAGGGAACTTCGTTTATGTTCTAATATAGGGTTAATGGATTGGGGTTTATGAATGCTTCGGTATGTATATATACGTATTATAACATTGAAAGGAATATAATGAAAAATCAATCTCGTAATCTCCATTTTGGGATCTAGGAGAAAATATTTGTGTATTTGCTTTGTGTTTCTCACCATTGTATATTTTATGTTTTTAAGAATTCATTTTGTAGGTAATTTATTTGCATGGTTAAAACCTACAAATTTAGACTCCTCAAAGGATTAAATCATACTCAACTCCTTTTTTTCCTCACAGTGTCTCTCTTCCACAAGCTTTTCTACAATCCTCTAGATGGTGTCTACCATGCTCTCGCCTTCCCCTCCCTTGAAAGAAAAATCCAACTCATTCACCTAACTGATGGAGGCCCACTCCATTTGTTGCCACACCCCTTTTCGACTACCAAGAATGCTTCATCCTCCCATATTCTTTTACCATCCCTACATATGCTTCCTTGACCATTTTCCCATAAAGAAAAAGGTCTATCTAGCCTGTGGGAGTATGCCAACTACTCTTGTCTCCCAAATTTTATTATTACATATTTTTTTGATGTGGCCAAGAAAGTTGCATGTGCTGAGGTACGAGCTAGTTCTCTTCTATGTGGCCCAATGCAATTATAAAGAAGCATGTCCAACTAATATGTGTGTGTGTGTGTGTGTGTATTTTCTTTCTTTCAACTTGTCCTTTGTGCACACTTATTTGTCACCATGGCTGCCACCAACAAAGTCAACATCCCAAGAAATGTTCCCCTTCCTTAACTTTGGAATCAGTATCCCCAAATTCGATATGTTTTATTTAGTTAATTTTACAATGTTTATGATAAACAGGTAATGTGAGTGGGACTATTACAAATACAATAGTTATATCTCCTGCAATTCAAGAGATCAGTTCAGTGAGACAATGTAACCTAGCGACTCAGTGACTAAAAAAGGAACCAAGGTAGATTTGAGGTAAGATTGTCTGAGTTTCAAAAAGAAAGGAGAGAGATATCTAAAGAATTCAAGAAAGGAACTCATTAAGGAAAAAGATATATACATACTTGTGGAATGTGAGGAATATTCTAGGTGGATTAATGACATCTGAGATAGGTAAACAAATATGATTATAAGAGAGAAGGTGAAGACAATCTAAGGAATTTGTTCAAGGTAGTGTAGAAAAAATTTAGAAGGGACTAAAACAAAAGTATATATCTAAGAAAAGTTCTTAATTATATATTTGAGCAATGTTTTGAAGTGTATATGTGTTAGAGAAAAGGTATAAAGGAGCAAAGATATGAAACATATTTATGTGATATATTCTTTGTGGAAGAGGGATAGGTTCTTAGTAATAGGGTCTATGTTTGCTTGCAGAGAAAGGTTGTAGTCAAGCTTGTCAAGTCCGAGTTGACTATAATCCAATTGGATTTGTTGTGAAGTAAATATTGTCCTCAAATCGAATTTGACTGTAATTCTCAAACTAGTTTTTGAAGATGTTTTTTGCAATAGATTTTTTGGAGTGCCTTTGAAGAAATGCTTTGAAGCATTCCTGAATAGACTTAATGTAAAATATGAAACAAAATTAAAGTAATCCTTGTTGGCTGAAGGACATTCTTTATAGCACACATGAAAATCCTAGGAGACACCTTCATCGAATGATAAAATGATAACATACTTTGAGCATATTTTGAGTTGACAGTAGAGTGCATTCATGATGAAATTAATTGAGCATTCTTCAAGCCTTTGTTGAAACAACAATTAACCTTGAACCATAGTTAAATACCAACACTTGAAGACTTGTTTCGTTGCAATATTCATCCTTGGAGTATAGTTGAAGACTAGCACTTAAAGACTTGTTTTGTTGGAGAAGTCATACTTGGAGCATAGTTGAATATTAACACTTGAAAGCATGTTTTGTTGGTACAACCATAAAATTTCAGTTGAGGAAGACCTGAAGTTTTTGTAGAGGTAGATTTGAGAGCACTTTGTAGACCTATCTTGGATAGATATTTTAGAAGTATTTGAATTTTTTATGGAGGCTTGAAGTAGTATTGAATTCACCTTAAGGGATTGAAGAAACCTGAAAGGGTTGGATCTGTAGAGTATTCGAGTTTTCATAAAAGGTTGGAGCCTTGTGAGAAACTAGGTTGGAGCCTATATTAATATGTGCGGATTGGTGTCCTCCTATAAGGTTGGACCCTTGTGAGAGACTGGGTTGGAGCTTGGATTTTTAGTTGAATATTAGAGTCCTCATTCAGGGTTGGAGCCTTGAAGGAGTTAAAGGCTTTTTTGTACAATTTGGAGCTTGGGTTTTTCGAGTCCTCATCATTTTCATTAACAAAATTATTTTCTTGTTGCAAATATTGTGTTTTGGTTTAACTTGTGATTTTAATTGGCATAATATAACAATTGTAAAGAAATATTGATTCAACCCCCCTCTCAATATTTCTAACACTAGCACACCTTACATTTTTTACACCTTGCAATATTTTTATTGGCATGCTAGTAGGAACTTTCATAATGCAATGTTTTTGTTGGTAATTTGGTTGTTTATGATACAAGGAATTATAACATGTTTTAGAGTTCCTTCACCTTGGAATGTTCTTATTAGCAATGTTCTTGTGTTTCTTTTAAAAATAAATATAGCATGCACTAGATTTCTTTTGGCATGCAATTTTTTGTTGGTAGTATGTTTGCATAAGTGCTACATGTAAAGCTAACATGCATTAAATTTCTTTCACCTTGCAACATTGTTATTAGAAATGTGCTTATGTTTGGGCTAGAACCTATGCTAGATTTCTTTTGATCTGCAATATTGTTGTTGTCAATTTGGTTGTTTATGATAGAGGGAAATCTAGCACGTGTTATATTTCCTTCACCTTGGAAATGTTATTAGCTCTTACTAGTCTCTTATCATTATCCCCTAAATTTAAGAAAAGAACAAAAAGTTTCAAGTTGATTGTTACCTCAAGTTTTACCTCAACATTTTGATGTAGCCAGACGTGCTGATAAAGGAAATGTGAATATGAAAATGAGATCTTGTTGGGTTGATCTGAAAACATAGCACTGAAGTATGATGAAGGTTGCCGATAAATCTTGCTTTTCATGGAAAATCTAAACATACATACTGCTACTCATCATGTAACATAAATTGAAAATAATGAAGTAGCAACACCTATGAACTAACAAAAATCATTGTAACATGGTTTTTGAAGCTTTGGAGAGGATGAATGTTTTCCAATTTTATTTTTCTTCTTCTTATTTTCAAAAAAATGAAATTTGCAACTGCTATTGAGGCCTTCAAAAATCCCCATCGAATCCTAACTCGTGGTACAACTCTTTCGAATGAATGAATGTGTTCAAGTCGAGTATGGAAAGAGATCATTAGATTACTAGCCTTTAATGTATCCCTTTAACCAATGTGAGACAACTCACCATTTATTTCAATAAGTATCAAGGGACCATAGTCCATATTGTTAGTTATGAATAAAGGTGTTGAAGTTGATTCACTTGCAAGATCTGATAATCAGGGGACTTGATGTATTCCCACTATCGTCTAGGAGAGAACCCGATATTAATGAATGCAAGCCTCAAATTACTAAAGGAAATCTCTAGCCCTGAACTGAAATAATGTGTTTTTGTCGATGGGTTAAGTGACTCTTTAGCAAAAGGTCCTTAATGCATCACACATTAGTTAACAATACCATATATATAAAAAATTGAAGAATTTGTAAATGATCAACAACATGATGCATAAATTATTGAGGACTTTTCCAACTAGTAACCTAGTTTTCAAGCAAATCCTTTGTCTAACTCTGTGTAAATAAAATTTTTCTCCATCTGAAATATCCATGTTGCAATATCATTAGCATCAAAATTCCTCATATTGATCTTTACAATATAGTAGTTCCTTGGTGCTAACTTGAAGCCTTGATGATGTGGAGTTTGGATTGAAAATTCATGATTATTATTCTGTAATTCAATATTTGTGCTCTCCAATTGTGATAGCATGCTCCCCATATGAGATTGATTATTAACTCCATGGTTCTCATTATGTTCAGGTTTTCCTTATATCTCTACATCCATTTTAGGGAGAAATTTTAATAGAACATTTTATAATTTACCTTCTTTTCTATCTCTTCCTTATCTTTATCCATATTTCTTTCTATTTCTTCCTTATTTTCATTCATATTCTTTTATATTCCTTCCTTATTTTCACACCTCTTCTTTTCCATTTCTTTTTAAGTTTTTTCTTGAGAAGTCGATGAATCCACCTCGTTCAACATAAGACCATATGTTTCATGAACTTTCTTCTCTAATTGAGATAACATATATTCTACATTTTCACTTTCTTTATGAGTCAAGGATGAGCCTTAAGTAGATATAAATATTATAGTAGTTTTCTTTGGAGAATTATTAGAAAATAATAATATTACTCCTCTTTATGACAATTTTTAGTCAAAAAAAAAATGGGGTCTTTTAATAAAAAGTTAGGCTACTTCTAAGTTATATACCTTAATTTTGAAAATATATAAATGGTTCAAGTTTTTCTTCATATATCTATGAGATTTGACTCATTTTCAGTCTGAATCAGTGATCTATAATACTTTGATATGCCTTTTCTACAATTCCATAGGTGTGAACATAAATTCATGTGCCAAGTGAAAGTTATGGTAAGTTTCCCAAAACTCGCTAAATTTTGGCCATTCCGCACAAGAAAACTTGTATAGTGTGCCATGTGTAATTTATCTAATATGCTTATCTATCTCTCCTGAAATCTATGAATATTTTATACTATGAAATTTCCAAAATAAAAGATATAGAAAATATACCAAGTTGACATATTTAAAATCATTTTCATATTGTTAAAAAACCTAATTCCCACATGGTATAATTCTAAACGTTCATCAAATAAAATTGTAAAATTTGAACCAGTTGTTCCCCAAAATTTCTCTTTAACATTTTCCAAATTTCACTACCTAAGACGTCCAAGAAAAAATGCAAAACTAGCCTATTTGGAATTTATTTTAAGAGCATTCAAGAGCCTATGAGCCCAAAATTCCTTACAATCCAAAATTATTAAAAAATGAGTTCTGAAATTTGATCCATGTGTTCACCAAGAGTTCATCTCAATGTTATCCCAATTTCATAGTTTGAAACCTCACAGAAAAATGTTATAGCACAAATGTTGAGCTAACTTGTTTGAGATTGATTTCAATATAATTCAAAAACCCTCACTACCTTGAACCATGTCTTTTAAAATATAGAAAACCGAGATCTAAAATTTGAACCAAATATTTCCCAAGGTTTATCCTCAATATTCAGCAATCTGCGCTATCTGAAACCTCCCAAAACAAACGTAATAGGAAAAATGTCACAATCACCTATTTGGAGTAGCGAAACCCTTGCAACATGAGCTCTAATACCAAATGTGATGAACCTTGCACCATAAAAAAAATGATAATAAACTGATAATTACAATCATATTCGATGGGGAAACCTCATTTTAGAATCTATATAATGTACACGACAAAATTTGATGATCCTATTACATTTATAATAAAATGGGCTCATGAGAGGGTTCTAGCCTACATAATAGTACAACAATAGAAATGTAATCACTTAATATCCGAGGCTTAATAAAGGGGTTTAGGGTTAACCTGGGGTTTATATATGGATTAATATATGAATTTTCTCGCACTCCTTCTGTAGGTATTATTTGACCCACCATTTGGTGAACTCCTCTTTGGCATAGTTAATAGCATCCTCCTTGTTGTATATAATGTATTTCATCCATTAGATGCCTTCTCAAAATCCCACACTAGGGGGCATCCATTATAGAGTATTTTTCCACACTTGTTGGCCATGTCATCATATATGTTTCCCTTTAGAAAACTCATTTGTTTGAGAGAAATTTAAGAAAAAAGAATTTGTAAGTTCCCATAAGCCCTTCGTGTTCTAGCACAGCACATAAGTACATGATTCTCCCAAAGCTAATATGTGTATATATACAAGTACTCTAAAACAAACCCATGCATGCCTCCAAAATACACCAAAAAATTTGAAATGTTAGCATCATTTTGTGCTTTGAGGTGGGGTTTACAGGTTTTACTAAGAGCCACCTACCCCATCCCATGCCCAAACATCCAAACTAACTTTTGGGAGTATAAATGTATTCCCTGGCTAAGGATTCCTAGATGATTACTTATGCAACATAATGGTGGCGAATTTATCCATAATTTGAGTCTACTTCTCTAAGACTTTAAGCCATCTCCTCAACAAGGAAACCCTATTTTCCTCATCTTCTCTTTATCTTCTTAACCTTTTGTTGAGTTCCCCTTATCTCTTACATTATTATAAAGTGGAAGATTATGGGTAGATGACCTTCAATGGCATAGGAAGGAGGGATCTATAAGAGGGTTCCATTTAGTTGTTATAACAAGAGTCAAGTGATCATTGACAATTGTATGACTTATATTTCAATTAATAAGAAACTCATATTTCCTATTTCCATTTCAGTGTTTATATGATATGCTTTCTGTTTATGCATTGGCATTTATATTTCACTGACATTTTATATTAAGGTTAGTTTAATATGATTGATATCTACTCTATTTTTTTAGTTGAAAATAAGTTTGAATTTGAACACTGAGAGATAACGATTTGACAAGGAAATTTACTTCATCTCTTGAATCTCCTAGTATGTCCTTTAACCTTTAGGTGATATTTTGTCATTATTGTTTGACTGTCTAACTTTTTGAGTTTCTTTCACTCGATCTATTGAGGCTTTCAATTTTAGCCTTAAGGAACAAATTATTGTAAGTTACACATGGAAATGAAATACCATTTAGTCTTTTAACCAAAGTTTTGTTATAACTTCAATGGTGGAAAAATAGGTTACATGGTTTCACTTACCTCTGTTTGAATGAATATTATAATAGTACTTCCTTTACTATTTTAACTAATGATTTAGAAGGCTTCTAAGACAAAGAAAACATTCAAGTCTATGAGAACTATGCATTCAAGTCTAGTCTCTTAGACAATATCTATTGTGGCTTTAGTGGTAGCAATCTAGGTCATAGTCTCCCATCTTAGTTTTTATAGCTTAATGAATCTTATGGCAATACTCTATTCACAATTTTGATCTATGTTGAGAAGATAGATTTGAATTAATATTAAAGAAAATTACAATTAAAAATAAATCATTTTGATTTTTAATTAAAAGAAATAAGAAAACATAGATTATTTACTAGGAAAAAAATAATCATCGCAGAAATCAAGATGTATATGGACCAAAATTTACACGCAAAAAAGGTAACTTGTACAAGAGGAAGGGGCCTTCCAAGCCTAGTACATAGAAATGGATGCCCAATTTAAGTATCTCAACTTTAAAGATGTTCTTCCCCAATGAATTTTTTGACTACTCTATGTCAACGGCCCCATAGAAATACACCCCTTTTTCACAAAAGGGATCTATCATGTTTGATTGTTTGCACCTTTCAGATTTCATCATCAGCTGATAATTTTGTTAAATATGTAAACTCATTCTACATGGTTATAATGTAGATGATATTAGTAAGGCCATCGTGTATGTAACAACCTAGTTAAGCAAAATATTTTGACAACGATTTCTACCTTAGCAGGGTTGTTGTCTCACTGCTTCATTTGTGTTTCTAGACATAAATGATCAGCACTGTTTTCCCCCTCCAACCTCACCCCAAAGCTAGGGTGGATTTTGTAAACAAGATATTAAGTGAGTCCTTGTGTTTTTTATCAAGTCTTTGTAAAATTAATTTGGCAATAATCCTAGCTAATTGGCTAGATTATTTTATTACAGATTACTTGTTCTAGTGGATCATATTTTGTGTAGTAGAAATGGGTAAATGTTGAGGGTCTATAACAAACACATATTCCCCTTTTATGTATTAAATTGTAAATTTTTTATGTAAAAGATATTTCGTACATGGTCCCTTATAATTAGACAACATGTCTAAATATTAGAGGGTTGGAAAATTTATTAATCCCCTCATCAATCAATTAATTATTTTTTTTTGGAAAAATTAAAGTTAATCCTAATAGAAAATTAATTAATTTTGTGTTTGAGGTAAAACTAATTTCTCCAAAGGTGAAATTCATGTTTTTTAAGGAAGTTAATTTTTGGAGTTCCCCGACCAAGGGATTATTGAGGAAATCAAGAAATGTTGGACCCTTGGGCCTCGGTGGTTAAGTCAAAGTCAATTTTTGGGGGAAACTAACACAAAATAATTAAATTTGAGTTAATTAAAAATCAATTGAATGATAAATTCGTTTTCTCTAAAAAATTAAATAATTTCCATGGTGATGATTAAATATCAGTTAAATATTTATGAATGATTGAGATTAATTTGGCAATGATCAAGCCAACTAGTCGTTGGAAATTTTACCTATAAATTAGAGATCAGTGCCAGTATGTCTTTTCATCTGATATTTGAATTGTGTACTAAGCTCTCAAGCTCTCTTGTATACTTTTTCAATTAATGCAAAAGCCTTTAGGGTTCCAACATGTAGTGGTGTTCCTCTTCATGAATTTATGGTAACATTATTTTTATTTCTACTTAATGTTATGTGAAAATATATCAATCAATAGCTCTTTTAGAATAATCTGAACACATGTATCCTATTCAGTTTGTTGGATCTAGGGTAACATTACTAATTTAGATCAAAGTAGCAGGTATCTCTATTTCTTTAGAATTTCATTGTTGTTCTATTTATCTACTTGGTTTGATGGTTGAACTAGTGTTTTAATGAGATCTTTCAAGTTTTTGTTACATGATTGAAGATAGTTCTCGGTTGGACCAAATAACTCTCAGCGTATATTTTGTGAAGAGACTACTTAACATAAGCTCCAAGACTTATCTTAAGATTAAATTATTTTTCTTGTAGGGTGTTTTTGGGCTAGTACATCTCCAAAAGTTTCAAAACTTAATTTTTAAATATTTTGTGGAAAATTGATAGGACTCGCTATTGAGAGCCTTAGGTTATCAGATCTGGGAGTGGAGTTGGTACTCATCCTCCTTAGATTTGATAGATATACCATATTTGTGCATATATATGTAATTTTTTTATAATTTTCTAACTTGAGTTTCTCGGGTTTTATTTATTTTGTATATCTCAGTTCTCAGTGTTTTGTTTTTCATTTTTCTGAAGGAATTTTTCTATTTAAAGCTAGATCTAGGCCTTGGAGGGTAAGATCTAGCGACAATGTCATTTTGCATGGACATTATTCCATTTTTTTTCCAGTTTGAGGGTTCAAAATTTAGATCTGAGTATTTTATAAGTGCTTCGAGGACCAATCTGAAGTAGAAGAATATATTATTTTAATTAAAAAATGGGAAATTTTCTTAAGGTTTTTGGGTTACCATTTCCTTATACGTTTTTTCTTTTCTAGCCCTCTTCCTTCATCCTCTGCAAAATTTGAGCTCCTAATACACATCCTCTTGTTGCTCATTCCTTTGCCTCCATTCACGTCCATATTCGTTTTCTTCCTCCTTGTAGTCTTATACGTTGCTCCTTTTTTTCTTTTATTTCTCGTAGCTCCATTCCTCTCGTAGTCTGTGCGCCCTCGAATCCCTTCACCTGTGTCCTTTTCCCCTTGATCTTCATCTCAGCCTTGCCCCTCCGCATAGGCTCCTCCCTTCATATCCCTCGAGCTTCATCTCCTACTCACACATTGCTATTTTCCTTGCCCTCCCTTTGTGCCCATTCACCACGTTGGCTTACCCTCAATCTCCATTCCTGCTATCACCCATCGTCTACCAAATCCAGAAAACAATTACATTTTGTTTTCTTTGTTTTGATATAAGTTAGGGTTAGGCTTCTCATATTTTTATTTTTTTTTTAGGTTTTCTTTTTCACGTTTTATTTTTTTTGTTTTGATTTTAATTCTTTTGGTCACTTTGATTTTTTCTAGAAGTTGAATTTCATATCTTTTATTTTTTACTTTTCCTTTTCTTTTGATTTCTTTATGACAATTTGATTTTGCTTGATATAAAAATAAAAATTTTAAAAAAAATCCATTTTCATTAATGTGACTATGATATTTCTAAAAAATTAAATCAAAAAAGGAATTTGCATTTTCACATTAAAAAATTTAAACTTTTATGTGGCCTTTGGCCTATTAAAAATATAACTTACTAAAGCCTTTTAATTTCATTACATTTGTCACATTAAGAAATTTAATTAATTATTTGCGACATTAAATTTTCTTCATAAAACCTAGCACATTAAAAATTTGCCTAAGGAATAATTAAAGTTTTAATCTAAAGTTCCTCCTTAGGTTTGTTTATTTGTGTTAGAGGCTTTTTGGACTTTAAAATTTAAGGGGAATTTTTTTTGGTATTAATTTTTAATTTCTCTTAGTAAAAAACACTTAATACTTTAAATCGTCTCTAAAGATTGACTATCATAAATCGATAATTTTTATTTTTACTTATTTATTATTATTATTATTATTATTATTTTATTTATTTATTTATAATTTTTTTAATTATTATTATTTTTTTCTGGATTTGGGTAACATAAGAACAATCATTTTTACGTGTTGTAGTATTTAAATTTCATAGTTCTTAATGGTATTTAAATGTTTTGAAATTTAATTGCTGGAATATTTTGTATGCTAAGGTTATTTTGAGCATTTTCTTATGTATTGGACATCTATTTAGATTGTTCATCATTTTAAAATAGCTCTAAGTGTAATCTAATTACTTGAATCATTCGACGTTTATTTGATGTTAAATATTTTGTGAATATTTCAACTAATTATTAAAGTAATCTGTCATGGAATTCTGATAAATTGCATATCTTTTGTTTCCTAAGTTGAGTATTTTTTAAGCATCTGTTGGCATTGATATTAAATTGTAAAGAAGTTTTTGTTCTCTTTGAGCTATAATTGTATCAAAAAGATTTGAAGTAAGACTGCGGTTTAATTGTGATATTTTAAAGGGTTTATCCTTAAATCTTTGTCTAGTGAAGTGAAAATTTCATTTTGGTGATTAAAGGCTTTTGCAACATAAGTGTTTTTAATCCTCGAATCTAGCTTCATCTCCTCATCTCGTGCATTCTCATATCAGGTTAGTTTTTCATAATTAAAATTGACTTCCAAGCATAAGCTTAGTCGATAGAGAGATATGTATCCATCCATCTTTGCTTGAGAAGCCTACTTTTAATAGTACTTAAAACGGTGAGCTTGTAGTGGTTAGAGCCACAATTGTCTGCAACATGAGAGACAGCAAACATGTTAGATTTTGAGGAGAGGTATCATTAATCACACCTTAGTGTGCTTCACCTTATCTTCTCTCCGCCGAGTACTAAGAAATTAGGCTCAATATAGAAGGGATCACATGGTTTAAACTTAGATAGAAATTTAACTAAAATTGACCAAGGTTCTTGCATCTCACATTAATTTTAGGATATGCATTTCATATAAGATACTTATTCATCCAAGCTGCAGTTGCTAACAATTACATGGTCTTTAATTCCCCGGCAAGATTGTTGACTCCATAAGGCAATGGTATCAATCATTCAAATCTAATTAAATCCTATAAGTCTTACTAAATCTTAATTAAGTACTTGGTAGCTTCACTATCTCCCCCGAATTGGTTGGTTCCCAACTAGTTCTCCTTCATTCCATTTTGATAGGGTCTACCCCCCCTTAGCCTGTTGTAGGGAGACAACTTAAACAGAGAGATTGGGAATCAGGGTGACAACCCCCGATCTGAGTCATTCGCGTGGTGCCTAGGCATTTTGTGTGACAAAAGAACCCAAGGGGGTGATGTTTTGAGTTATAAAAACTTAGAATCTATGGGGGTCAAAGAAAACCAAGTTAGGAGTAAGCCCTATGACCACAACAAAAGCCAATGGACACTCTTGTTTGGAAGATCACATTTTTTTCAATCAAAAAAGCTCAAGACTTATTAGGTTCATGTGACATATCAACGTTATAAACAAAGGCCTTTAGAGACTAATTTAACTTGTTATTTGGTTGTATTGGCAAAAGACTTGAGTAGAACCACCGTCATTATCAATTTTGGTTTAAAAACCAATTTGTGTTTATATACACCAAGTGCTCACGTCTCCCAAAAGTCCTTTCAAGTAGTCAGTATAAGAAAAAGAATTCGTAATTCAAAGACAACAAAAACCAAAATCCAAAGAAATTCATATATTTAACCAATTGCCTAATCATCTTGTCAAATTCATATAATTAACTAATTACATTATCATCTTGTTTTTGACCAAAAAAAGAAAATTAAAAAATTAACAATTTAAATTCAATAAATATCTTATTAACAAAGTTATCATCTTGTGTCAATAATTTTAATGTACTAAGTTAACTAATAATTCTACATACATCTTAACTTATAATTCTACCATACATCTACAATATTTATGGTTAATTTGGAAATCAATACTACCACCTTTTACAATACTTCTGGTTAGATTGGAAATTAATACTACCACCTTTTAAATGACTCGATTCTCCTACATTTCTCATCTTCAATATTTTTATCTTTTTAATATAAATTAATATTATTGCTTTTTATAAAACTCAATCCTATTATATTTTATTGACAAAAATAATTGTTTATTTAGAAACAATAAAATATGTAAACCAACATCATAATAAATATAGATTTTTTTTGATAATATAAGTTAATATTATCACCTTTTCACAGACCCTATCCTATGTTAAAAAATGATTAACTTGGAGGTAGCAAAACCTCCAAGCTACCATTACATATGGAGTTTGCTACTTTTTCACGGTTGAAGTCGAGGGAAGACAAGTCAATGAAATATTTATCTAGGAATCAACAAATAAGTACGATGATGGCTGGTCATTGCCCTCCGTTCACTTTGGACCAAAAAAATTGCTGTGTAGCGCAAATGATATTCAACCAATTGTATTATGGAAAATATAAATATAATTACAAGGGAGTATTGCTTTGAATCAGCGTACTTTGTGCAAGTACATCTATTGCTTTGAATCAGCATACTTTGTGCACATTTGCGGTTTTCCGCAGGTCTGAAATCCTTACAATAATATATTTAATATGTTATTTATGAGAAAATTGGAGTAAAGAAGATACTAATCATTTATTCAAAATACCTGTTATAAACCTAATTGCCAATTAACACTAGTAACGTATCGTAATGAATTTTGTAATTTTTATAGTTTTGAATACACTTAACTAAGTAGCACTCGTAAAGTATCTTTAAAGAAAACGATACATCTAATCACAGGGATTGAAACAGACTGGAAAAAACCATTCATCAGTTTAGGCCATGGTGAGAATATAGATGCATAACAGGCATTGAGCTAGGTTGGAACATTGAACTTCACCAACTTGAAAATCTACAATTAGCCATCGCACATGCAGGGCAACCAGTGCTGCATTAAAAGTTGTTCATGCAAATAGAAAGCAACGTGAAACCATGGAAAAGACCAATTATTTGGAACAAAAGAGCACTCATTTTAATTTTATATAACTTCATCAATCTATACACCCTCTATGCAGAAAATAGAGATCTGACATCGCATTCTTTGAATTATAGTACATAAAAATAAAAATAACCTTTATTTATTATGTACTCATTGTAAGAAATCTACAACGATTCTATAAAGAATACTAAAATTAAACTTCAATGCTCAATATTATCTCTAGCCATTGATGACGCTCCTGCTGCACAGTCCACTTGCTTCTTCACTTCAACAACACTCGAGCTTCAATCCAATCAAAAGGAAAAATCACAAAAAATCTGTAGGGACTTCAAGGCTATGCTCTCTCAGCTAGATGGTGTAAAGGGATTGAGATGCTAGGTTGGGGACCAAACAGATGAATTTATAGCCAAGCTTCTATCAAGCTTCTAATGGCTATGTGTCAGTTGTTCCACAAATCAACGTAGAGAACTCCAGATGGAGTTATGGACCACTTCAGAAGCTCCAACCAGAAAATTAATTAACTGCAGTTGATTTCCTTAATTTAAGGAAAGATTGCAGTTCAGTTCCATAACTGTAGGTAACAGTTGGTAAACATTAATGGAGCTTAACATTCTCCCACTTGTTCCATACTTCCAAACTTAATGTCTCAACTTAAAAACCATTGACAATCTGTATTAAGTAATACATACATGAATCATGGCGATAAGTCCTCTAATGACGAGTATTATGTTCCATGTATTACAATGTATTTATTCTTATTATAATTTATGTGGCAAAAATTTCTTAATGAATAAACCTTAATGTTTATTCTTGGTCCTTCTTAAATGAATTTTCTCAAATCAACTTAAGGTGCACATAAATATGAGAAAAGACATCACAATAATTAAAAATTTCATTAAAAAACATTGTCCATACAATGAGAAACTACATAATGGAATCAAGTCCCATATTCAATACATGATCCTTGAATTTAAATGGTGGCATGCCTTTAGTCAAAGGATCAGTGATCATCAATTCAGTGCTGACGTGTTCAGTGACCACTTTCTTTTCTTTAACACGTTCTCTTATAGCTAAATACTTAATGTCGATGTCTTTATTTCGACTCCCACTTTTGTTGTTTTTAGCCATAAATACAGCAGCTGAATTATCACAATATATTCTTAATGGCTTAGAGATAGAATCCATAATTCTAAGCCCAGAAATGAAACTCTTAAGCCATACACCATGTATAGTAACCTCAAAACAGGAGACGAACTCGGCTTCCATGTTGTAGTCAGATTCTTGTAGATACACAACATAATCACTAGGAATTGTTCATTTCTTTGGTCTCTTAATGTTGTACCATCATCTTCCTGAGAAGTATGTGGTTCAACTTGTTGTTCAAAAGTTCTTGGCAATTCTTGAACTCCTTGATCTACTGGAATATCGTCAGTAGCTTGTGGAACTTCAACGATTGGTTGTTCAACACCAGTTTGTACTTGAGGGGTGCTATGAACAATAATCAATCTATCACTTGAAATGGAAGGTTGAGATTCTGAATGATCCTTCTCAGAAACTATGTTTCTGGTTTGATTGCTCCCACTGATCAAGTCATTTTCAAGAGACTTCGCATTTCTTGATTCCACAATCCTAGTGCTGTGAGATGCACAATAAAATCTGTAACCTTTAGACCTTTCAGCATATCCAATGAAATACCCACTAATGGTCCTTAGGTCTAGCTTCCTCTCTTGTGGATTATAAATTCTCACTTCAGACGGGCATCCCCAAACGCGCATATGTCGCAAACTCAGTTTCCAACCTTTCCACAATTCAAATGGCGTTTTAGGAACCGCCTTGGTTGGAACTCGGTTTAATATATACACCACCGTCTTAAGCGCTTCAGTCCACAAGGATTTAAGAAGATTGGAGCTGCTAAGCATACTCCACACCATGTCTAATAATGTTTGATTTCTTCTTTCTGCTACACCATTATGGTCGGGTGAACCAAGCATGGTGTATTGGGCAACAATCCCATGCTCTTGAAGAAATTTTGCAAATTTGAGGCTTAATAAAATTTCATGTTTTACCAATGTAAATCATGCTCAAAATTGAATCTAATGACATACAAATTGCCTGTGGGCTAAATTTTTAATTCAAGCATATTCAATTATTCATTGTTTTGAACTTTATGATAAAACTATTAATTCATAACTCCTGTGGGTAGGTTATGAAATTTTATCCTAATTAATTAGATAAATATAATAAAAATTCCTGTGGGATAAAATTTATTATATTTAGTCTAATTAACTACAATTTAATGTCTAAATAATCTTTATGTGATCTTAACTAATCAAAATATATAATTTTAATTAATTAAAGATGTTGTGGCTATTCTCTAATTAATTAAAATTATATAGATCACTAGACATTATTCATTGCATAAATGGCATAAACAAAATTTAACCAGTAAAATAATGTTTACTGAAAGGAGTAAGTCAAATTGACATTTTAAATAAACTCCATATAGGGTAAATGACTGTCAATTTGATTTATAAACAAAACTCGGAGATTGACTGAAGCAGCATTGATCTACTTTGCACTTGCATAGCAAATGCAGTTCGAAGGCTAGCTGGCTTGACTTCAGGCTCCGTCCTTAAGTTTATAAATCAAACAAAAAAATATATATTACTTTCATCACAATCTTTTACTTTGCCAAAAATATGCATTCTTTAAATTTTCCAAAAAAAAAAAATTCTTTTGGCAAAAACACTGAATTCTTAAATGATAAATACATGGATTAAATTACATAACCAACTCCATATATTATAAATCAAACCCATAATTTATGGTTCAACTAATAATTAAAATATTATTTTTAAAAATTATGACATGGCAAAATCCGTTTACCATGTATATACCTTTTTTATTTTTAAAAAAATATGTATACCAATATAAATCAAAACCGTATATACCTTTTTTATTTAGAGCATATGTATATACCAAATATAAATCATAAACCCATGTCCTAATGTACCAAATCATAAAACATGAATCTTAATTTGAATTGACAATATTTGAGTTGGTACCAATTTCATGGTGAATGAATATTAACAAAACATTCCACGAAACAAAATGCACGAACATAACTTTATTTAAAATCTAATCACCATATTTAAACTTATAAAATCATGATGTTTAGTTCACAAATGGACTTAAGGTTTAAGCATTATAAAATCATGATGTTTAGTTCACAAATGGACTTAAGGTTTAAGCATGAACTTTGCCGGCTCAAAATCAAATAATTTCCAGACCAATTTCATGCCATTTCGCCTACAAAGATCCCCAATGATCGAGCACAAAGAAAATTTATCGATACAATGATCGGCTTTCAAAAAAAAAAAAAAATCAGAATAAACCCCTCTGGCCAAATCTGGATAGTTTGCCCTGATGAGAGCTTTAATAAGCCAACTAAAAGCATAAGCATCTGGCTTCAGTCCGATGCTCCCATGTGATCATATGATCGCATTGCATCTTGGACTCTCCCGCTTCGGATATAGCTTCTCAGCAAACAATTATATGCAGACAGCGAGGTTTGTTATTTTCTTAATGCATTTACTGCAGTTTCATTTGTTTTTGTTAATTTCATTTGTTTTGTTCTGGCGTTATTCTACAGCTTTTCATAGCAGGAATCAGGTAGGGTCAAGTGTGAACAGATTAGGAAGGGTTAAACTTATTTTGACAACCAGGATTTTCAGAGGATCCGGTGGAGCTGCGCCTGTTGCAGAACAGGCGGCCTCATGAAATTAAAATGTTAAAACCCAGTTTAAGATTGGCAACACGTCAGCGGAAAAGTTAAAATAGCCATGGCCAGTGGAAAGACCAGACTCCTGCGGCACCCAATATCTAAATTCGGGACCCAATACTTTACCTTTGTCTGCGATCAAAATTGAAGACTCACGCAAAAAATTTCACGCGGCGAATAAGGTTTCCGTTTCAGGGAACCGCAACTCAAGGCAGAGATATATACATCAAGAACACATCAAGGCAGAGGCATAAAGATGCGCTCTGATACCAAATGTAAATAAATTAAATCTACAGCGATTCTGAATTTTCGAAATCAAAAGATTTAAGACCAGGAATACCTCTAGCCATTGATGCAGTTGATGATGCTCCTGCTACACAGTCTACTTGTTTCTTCTCTTCAACAGCACTCCAGCTATGCTCTCTCAGAAAATCTGAAGGCTCTTCCAAGCTATGCTCTCTCAGCTAGATGGTGTAAGCAACTGAAGGGAATTGAGATGCTAGATTGGGGACCAATCAGATGAATTTATAGCCAAGCTTCCATCAAGCTTCTAATGGCTATGTGTCAGGTGTTCCACAGATCAAGGCAGAGAACTCCAGATGGAGTAATGGACCACTTCAGAAGCTCCAACCAGAAAATTAATTAACTGCAGTTGATTTCCTTAATTTAAGGAAACTACTACAGTTGGTTTCCTCAAATTAAGGAAAGACTGCAGTTCAGTTCCACAGCTGTAGCTTATAGTTGGAACAATTAATTAACTGCAGGCTACAGCTGGAAAGTAATTAATTGAGCTTAACAGTAGTTTTTTTAGAAACGGGAAATCTAGTGTTACGCAACTCTTCACGGGATCAATTTCTGTGGGAAAGTTTCCAGTCTCCAACCGATACTCTTCTTCCATCTCAACCCCTTGATAATAATGCGAAGTTAATATCCAGATTAGGGAACTCCACGTTTAAGCCAGGATACTATCATCTCTCTTTCGATAGTGAAAACGTTCTTCAACTAACTTACAAGGGGTCAGGCATATTGACCAACTTCTCGCCTAATCCTGACCTAAAAATCTTCGATAACGGCAGAAGCCCATAAAATAGCAGCCGCCGAGTGGTGCTGGACGACTTCGGTAGTTTGGTCTCAAACGACGGGTTAACCTTTAACGCGTCAGATTATGGAGAAGGGCCCAAGAGAAGATTAACTTTGGACGTTGATGGAAACGTGAGACTATACAGCTTGGTGGAAAGCAAAGGTCTATGGAATATAATATGGATGGCTATTCCTCAACAATGTTACGTTCATGGCTTCTATGGAATCAACGGTCTCTGCATATACACTCCGAAGCCCAGCTGTACCTAACCCCCTGGTTTTTACAGGAAAGATTCCACCGATTGGTTCCAAGGTTACGAGCGCAATAAACACTGAGTGCGTCCAGTACAAAGCTTATTTATCTTCCACATACAATGTATTATTATGGCAACGATCAAAGTTCCACTAAAAATATCATAACGTTTAAAGAGTGCAAAGATTTGTGCATGAATGACAGCAAATGTGAAGGCTTTTCATATAGAATGGATGGCAACAGAGCTTGTTTTCCTAAGGGTTTACTTGTCAATGGATATTCAGCAAAACCACATGTATATCAAAGTTTCTAGCAATGATTCTTCTTTCTAATATCACTGGTGCGTCTCCGCCTTTGCCATTAAACTGTCAGGCGTTGACTCCCATTGTGTCATACCCCCAATTCTTTTTTCCTTTAATTGGCTGGGTGAGCATCGCCTAAGTAACCAACATTTTCCATTATTATGTTAACCATGAAATACTTTATAATGTGCGGAAACCATCATAAATAGCATGATAAACAACAATAAGAACACGAGCAATATGCAAGAGAATGTCTTTTATTAGATATGTGAGAAAATAGTACAATGGCCGGGAGCGTCGCTCCACCGACGTTTATAACCGAGGTTGGGCGCCCACCCGTGCAAGAGCGCACGGGGGTCACCACCACAACCTTCCACCATAATATCCACCATACAACAATACAACACAACTCTGCCCGAACGGGTGGGCGCGCCCGTGCACACCCGCACGACTACAAACGATGTGTTCAACTAGCGGGCGGGCAGTTCACCCGTGCCCTCGCCCTACACATTCACCCAGAGGCGGGCAGTTCACTTGCGCCCTCGCCCACACTTCCAACGCTGCATGACCGTTTCCTCTTGCCAGCCCACGGAGAATCGTGGCACTCCTTCAAAAGGTGCCTCTTGAGACCAGATGACTTTGGAACATAGAGTCGGTTTCCAAAGAACAAGTACCCGTCCCGTAGAAAGAACTTTCGTGTCTTCCCTTCCTTTATCTGCTTCATTATATTCTGCGCCAAAGTATCGGTTTCAACACTTCTCTTGAGTTTGTTTTGCATCTCTTCTCACATCTGAACCCGACTTCTACTCCTTGCTGCCTGGTCTTCACCCTCCAATGCTGCAAGTTGTCCCTTCCTACTAAGGGCATCTGCTAGCACATTGTGTCTACCCAATCTATACTCAATAGACATGTCGAACTCTGCCAAGAAGTCCTGCCAATGAGCTTGCTTTGCAGAAAGCTTCGGTTGTGATGCAAAATAACTTGCTGCAACGTTGTCAGTCTTGACAACAAACGGCTTCCCAATCAGGTAATGCCTCCACACATGAAGATAGTGGATGATCGCAGTGATCTCCTTCTCATGAACCGGATACCTCCGTTCTCTATCCTGCAACTTCTGACTCTCATACGCCACCGGATGCCCATCCTGCATAAGAACCCCTCCTATGGCAAAATCTGAAGCATCAGTGTGTACCTCAAACGGTCTCCCGAAGTCAGACAACTTCAGTATTGGTGCTGTAACCATCCTCCTCTTCAATTCATCAAATGCCTTTTGACATTTATCCGTCCAACACCACCTCTTGTCTTTCTTCAATAAGTCTGTCAGTGTCGATGTCACCTTGGAGTAACCTTCTACAAACTTCCGTTGGTAGTTGGTCATGCCCAAGAACACCCTCATCTCATGGACATTATTCAGTTCAACCCAGTCCTCGATCGCCTTCACTCTTCTCAACTCCATCCGTATGTACCCCTCACCAACAATATGCCCAAGGAACAGAATCTCGGTCTGAGCGAACACACACTTAGACTCCTTCAAGAACAACTGATTTTCCCTCAGTGCCTCGAACACCATCGCCAAATGCTTCTTATGATCCTCCATGTTGTCACTGTACACCACTATATCGTCCAATTACACTACTACGAACGAATCTAAGTATGGTCATAGAACATCATTCATCAAAGTGCAAAACGTAGCAGGAGCATTGCACAACCCGAATGGCATAACAAGGAACTCAAAGCTAACACACCTTGTTACTATTGCGGTCTTCTTCTCGTCTCCTTCAGCTATCCGCACCTGATAATACCCATGCCTCAAGTCCATCTTGGAAAACACTCGGCCTTTCGCAAGCTTGTCAAAGAAATCAGCAGCCAATGGCTGAGGATACCTGTTTCTCACCGTCTGCTTGTTCAATGCACGGTAGTCACAGCACATCCGTAGCTCATTGGAATCCTTCTTTCGCTGGAACAATACCAGAGCTCCATAGGGGGACCTTGAAGGTCTAATGAAACCTGCATTAGCTAACTCTTTTAGCTGTCGTTTCAATTCCTCCAACTCAGGCCCTGATAAACGATAAGGTGCTCTTGCCAGGGGTTGCTTCCCTGGTTCAAGCTCAATGCTATGGTCCACTGCATGCCTTGGTGGAAGCTTCTTCGGCAGCTCATCAGGCATTGAATCCACATACTCGGTCAGCACATCAGAAATGTCAGCCGGAACAGGCGTCCCCACTCCATCACCTTCGACTCCCTTGAACATCACTGCATATGTCTCCATATTTGACTCCTTCATAGCCTTCTCCAAACTTAGTGCAGAAACATGCTTCACCTTGACCTCCCTCCTTTGCCTATGAGTGGGCAAAGTCCAAGTTTGTGACTGTCCAACCAGCACCACCTCATCACAGAAGGGGACAACAATAGCCCTGTTGCCCTTCAAGAAATCTTGTCCAAGTATCATATCAAAGTCGTTCATCTCCATCACCGTGAAGTCCAACTCACCCTTCAATCTTTTATCTGCACCGACACTTCATGTGCCAAACCCGCCACCTTAGCTCTAGAGTTCACTGCCTTGACCTCCATGTTCGATGGGAGGATCATCAGTTTGACCTCTTTTGCCAACCGTGTCGCCATGAAGTTATGAGTGGCCCCTGTGTCTACAAGAGCTTGAATGGTCTTGCCACGGACCATTAAGTGCACGAAACCCAGACTGTTCATCCATGATTTCTCCATAACTTGTCCTTGCATACATACCCGTTCACTACGTTTATCATTAAGTAACGGCTTCACCATCTGCGAACCTGCTCTGATACCACCTATCACGCCCCCAATTCTTTTTTCCTTTAATTTGCTGGGTGCGGCATCGCCTAAGTAACCAACATTTTCCATTATTATGTTATCTTACGAACTACGCCTTCAAACATTCATATTAACCATGAAATACTTCATAATGTGCGGAAACCATCATAAATAGCATGATAAACAGTAATAAGATCACCAGCAATATGAAAGAGAATGTCTTTTATTAGATATGTGAGAAAATAGTACAATGGTCGGGAGCATCGCTCCACCGAAATTTATAGCCAAGGTTGGGCACCTGCCCGTGCAAGAGCGCACGGCGGTCACCACCACAACTTTCCACTGTAATATCCACCATACAACAATACAACACAACTCTTCTCGAATGGGCAGGCGCGCCCGTGCACACCCGCACGACTACAAACAATGTGTTCAACCGGCGGGCGGGCGATTCACCCGCGCCCTCGCCCTACACATTCACCTGGGCGGGTGGTTCACCGCGCCCTCGCCCTACACATTCACCTGGGCGGGCGGTTCACCCGCACCCTCGCCCACACTTCCAACGCTGCACGACCGTTTCCTCCTACCCGAATCGGCGGGCGCATTCCGAATGCCCTGTGGTAGAGGACTGCGCTCTATCCGTGCGATGGATGTGCGATGTGAATGTTCGATGGATGATCCAAATGATCGTTTCTCCTTTGTGTTTATACACTTGGTTGAGCGGCAGCCTCCTGCCCGGCCGACTCACCAACGTGCCCAACCACCATGTCTATAACCACATTTGTGATGGTATCATGTGGTCGGCCCGCCCATGGCACGGGACCGCCCCATCGATCCACCCAACGCTCTCCAACATGTCTCGGTCGGCTTGCGGACGAGCATTCATCGACTCACCCTATAAACGTAGGAGCACCAACCTGCCTACACTTGCTCGTTTCGTCCTTGTCGCTCACACTTCTTGCCGTAGTGACGTTTCCGCGGAGGTGGGCACGCACGCCCGATCACCCAAGGATCACAAGGCATTACACATTGTGTCTTAGATGGGCCAATACAACAAGCATAAGACAGGAAGCGTTGTAAAATATACGCTAGGATTTGCGATTGCCTTTGGTGTCGCAGAGCTGGTTTGCAAAATATTTGGATGGCGGTATATGCTTAAGAGTATTTAGAGATCCTCGCTATGATAGTCTAGGTTACTCAGTGATTCCCGGGGGATTCAAGAAGTTCAGCTTTTCAAAGTTGAAGAAGGCCACTGGTAACTTCAAAATAGAACTGGGGGAAGGAGGTTTTGGGACGGTGTACAAAGGCGTGCTTCCCGATGGTGAGGTGATAACCATAAAGCAACTAGAAGGGCTATCCCAATTCCATGATCAGTTCTGGGCAGAAGTGAGTATGATTGGGAGAGTCCATCACATGAATCTTGTTCGTATGTTTGGCTTCTGTGCAGAAAGAAATCACAGGTTGCTCGTTTATGAGTATGTTGAAAATGGGTCTCTGGACTGTTCACAGAAAACAATGATAGGGTTTTGGCCTGGAAAGAAAGATTTGGGATTGCAGTACGCACGGGCAAGGGTTTAGCCTACCTCCACGAAGAATGTTTGGAATGGATTCTGCACTGTGACATCAAACCCCAAAACATACTTCTGGACAAGAAATTTTGTCCCAAGGTTTCTGACTTTGGGTTAGCAAAGCTGGTAGATAGAGATCGAGCATTCTCCTTCTCCACAATTAGAGGCACGCGGGGCTACTTAGCACCAGAGTGGGCGATGAATCTGCCAATCACGGCCAAGGTGGATGTTTATAGCTTTGGGATTGTTTTGTTAGAGATAGTGACTAGACAAAGCTCGTTATCCAGTTCAACAGTCCAAAATTATGGACATTTGGTGCAGTGGGTGTCTACAATGATGGGGGAAGGTAGAGGGATTGAGGAAGTAGTGGATCCGAGATTGCATGGAAATTTTGATTTGGAAGAGGTGGAGAGAGTCCTAAAAACGGCTCTGCTGTGCGTGGAGCAAGAAAAAGATGTGAGACCTTCCATGAGTGTGGCCGTCGAGATGATTTCTCAACCGGAATTCTTTACCGGAACATCCTCTTCATTGTCTTCTGCAGTATAGAGTTAACGGTCTGCTTTTCCGTTGAAGTACCACTCCATTCTTGGGGTAAAAAAAAAAATCCAATTTCAGGTTTTTTTCTTAATGCTGAAGCTGTACCAACCAGTTTTCGACCAGCGTAGGGGAGGGATGCTATTACCTGTGCCCCTCCCCGTCATGTCGCCTGCCGCCACGTTAACCCTGGTGACTACTTTACGACACTTGTCCACTATGGAGGTCCACGTGTTGGTCATAGTTTCATGTCCTTAAAACTCCTTTCCGCACCGTTTTGAGGGTTTGTTTGGGGTCATTACTGTGATATTCATTTTTCCTTTTGTCTTTATGCTCGGGGCCGGTTGTTGGGCGAAGCCCTCCACCAAAGATGGCACGGGACAGCCCCAGAACTTGCGCACTTCATCTGCTAACCAAGAGCTAATGTCCACCATTGTTCGAGGTTACACGTCCATGGTTGGAACAGGGTTTCTGGCTTTCTTGTGGTTTTCTGCCTGGATTTGTTGGTCATTCGGGACCATCGGTTGTTTAGTGTTTCTTTGGTCGTGGTCTAATTCATAATTTTTGTTGTTTGGGAGGATCCAGTTGCAGTTTTAGCGAGTTTGAGGTTGAATGTTTTTTTTAAGAGGTAATTGCAGGTTTTGTTGTTCTGTGCTGTTTTTTTTGGTTTTTTTCTATTGTCTAATGGCTTATTTCTTCTCGTTGCAAGTGTGGAGAAGGTCCGGCGAAGGTGTGGTGAGCTCTGGAGAAGGTCGGCAACCATCCATGGCCTCTATCCAGTAGGATTTTAATCCTACCAGCTATTTCTATGTGTTTTTCAACACAAAACACCCTATTTGGAATTTTTGTAAACTTTGCATGGCAGGTTTTCAGGGTTTAGGGTTACACGGATCTTTCATTCCTTTTTTGTGGATATTTTGATGTTATTTGTGGCTTTTTATGCTGGTATTTGTGCACCAACACTATTTTCAAACTCTATATTGATTTGATTCAAAGATTTTGGTGGGAAGTACTGTCCCAAGGGTTGCAAAACTTTTACCCTTCAGCCTTCAGCGACCTGGCTTGCTTAGGAGTGCAGGTCTGCTTAATATCTTACCATCACCTTAAACTCTCTCCCAGCTGTCTTGCAGAACTTTGGAGCAGCAGGCAGGGGAAAATTGTTGGGTATTTATTGTTCATGCCAATCCAAAAAATTACAGGTGAGTGTGAATAGAAACATTGAAGTAGAATATTCGAAGAATAAAAATTTGACAAACTTGAGAAATAAAAAATGTGGATACTCAATCCAAGTTGGACTGCAAAATGCCCAAAAATAGGAGTAGATCAAGGAAAGAAAAGATAAACTTTACAAGCGAGGAATTTATATCAAAATTTTAATGAGCTTTTAGGGTTTGTGAGCAAATCATGTGCCAACCCTCTATTTCCTTCCAAAAGTATCCTACCCTCAAGGAAACCCATGCCAGAATAGAAGTCATGCATTCTTTTTGTTTTCTTGTTTGGACAGGAATTGTTTCCAGCAGATGAAAATGGCTGCTAGCTTTCAGGAATTGTTTCCATCTACCAGAAACAATTCCACCTCTTCTAGAAATGAATCACATGAAATGGTTCTAATTTTGGAATTGGAAAATTCAAAGATTTAGGCGTGGATACCAAATTTCGACCAAATTGGGAGTGTAAGTGCCACCCCCTATGGCCGACCAGATAAGCTTCTATCAACCTTTCTCAATTCAACTTGAGTAAAGTCTTAATCCCTCCAGTTAAAACTTTCGAATCAATTCCAATAGCTCCATGTAGCTAGCAATTACACACCCATTGTACATTACTGTCTCTTGTAACCCTTCAATGGCAACCTTTTATAGATTTCCTTTTGCAGCTGCATCAAAGTTCAGGCTGTAGATTTCTTCCAAGGAGGTTTCCATTGTTCTCCTGGGGACCGTCAGCTATCCTTGATTGCATAGCTCCAATAGATGTTTTCCCTGTGGCTCCTTAACCTGTCCATCTTCTTGGGAAATCACTTTGTCCTCTTAAAGTCTCAACCTAATCAGCCTTGTTTTCTTCCATATTTTAAGAGGGTTGAGAATATTGTTTTCAAAGATCCTAAAGTTCCTTTCAATCCATACATTCCAAAAGATAAATAGACTCATGATGCATATTAATTTTCGAAACTTATGTTAGAGGGAGTAGACTTCTATTTTTGGAGGACTTCCAGGTTCCATCACTGAATTGCACTCAAGCTTGGAACATGATAGGTCATTTTCCCAAAGCTGCCACAGAGACACTGCGATTTCACTGTCCAAAATGGTGAGTAGCATCTTTCTTATTTTGTTCACAACCATTGCATCTGGAGGACCTGTGATTCCATGTTTCTTGAAGATTGACTGGGTTAGAATTATGTTTTTGATTGCAATTTGCAATCCAATAAATGTGCTATCTTTGATCAAATCCCCTTTTTCCAAAATCTGGTCCAGAAGGAATCTTTTTCTTCGCTTGTAGCCCCTGAGCAATGCTTGGATGTAACAGTCCTTAACCAAGAAAAAGCATTTGTCTTTGTCAATCCAACACAGTTTATTCAAGCTTTGGCATATGAAGAGCTTTCCTTTGGTGAAGAGCTTCCTGAAGGATCTTTACTTATGTTGGGTTGAGTTACCAGATAATGGTCCTGGATTTTCCTCGAAACCTCACCAATTTCTTAAAACTCGTTGTTGATTTGAATTATATTTCAGTAAGTTTCTTCTCCAATTCATCCTTTTTCTATGAGCTGACTAGATATCCTATCCAAACTTGGAATTTTGGATAGAGCCTGATGACCCTGCCACTGATTATCCAAAAATCTAGTTGTTTTGTCATTGCCACTGACCCAGAAGGCATTTTCTGCAAACAAGTTTTGTTCTTTTATTGTCAAATTCCATAAACAAAAGCCTCTAGGGTGAAGAGTGTTGGCATGGTTATAAGTTACAGATGTACTTGATGGCAACAACCATGGCAAGGGCTCTCAATATGATGAAAATTAAGAAGTACGCAGAGAACAGTTCACAAGGTGCGTACCCGCAGGTACGTTGTGCAGGGACCGCGTCCTGACACGCAGGTTACCCATTCATGAGGTGCGTACCCCAGTGCACACATTTCAAGGCAGTAAAGCGCGTACACGTGGGGTTCCTTATGTTTAACCCTTGGTATTTAGCCGACGGTATTGTGTTATCATGGTTCTGGCCCGTGGTTTTGTTTATTTTATTATTATTATTGAGCCCCATAATCCTTGATTTGAGGAAGAGCTTGCCTATATAAAGCAAAGGAGATCATTTGGCTTAGTATGCTTTTGGGTTGAATATCTTAAGATCTGAAGTATTTGGGTTATTGTTTCAAAAAGCTTGATCTATATGAAAGTAAAGTGGAAGGCGAATCTGTAAAGGGTGATCTCCCAAGCGCTTGATCAGATCTGGGCATCTGTCTAACTGTAGCACACTGGTGATCTGTAAATTCAGCCCTAATCTGATGTACGCAGGTGTTTAACGGTGCCTCTGTGTAGGTACGCAGAGCAGAAGAAGTATAAGTGCGTGGGTACGCATACGCGACAAAGGCGCAGTGTGTGGGTACGCATAGGCGACGAAGGAGAAGTGCGTGGGTACGCAGAGCGACGCTGGTTCAGGTGCGTACACACAGAAATAGTACGCGGCGCGATAGTGTCTTTGGGTGTGTGCCTTCATTGAAGTACGCGGCGCGATGGTGTATTTGGGTGCGTACTGTACGCAGCGCAATAGAAGAAGCAGTGCGTGGTCACGCAGTGCAACAGAAGGAGCTCTGCGGGTATACGCAGAGAAACAGAGGGTGAAGTGCGTAGCGACATAGGCCAGTGAAAGGAAAACTGCGTATCTGACTTAAGATCTTCTGTTGACTGAATTTTTCTGTTGATAAGGTGCTTTGGGTTCAGTTCTGTTATTTTGATCTGGTTACTGCAGCTGACTGTAATTTATATGTACTTGATGATCATTTGATGTATATGGATCCAGTTTGAAAATATGAAAAGTCGTCCTTGAAAGAAAAGAAGTAGGGGGTTGTAGCTCCCTTCCAGGAGAGACTGGAAAACGAGAGAGAGTTGTAGCTCTCTGCAGGTTGCAGCCTGCGTACTGGTAAAGGACTGCACCAGTACAAGACCATTGTAAAAGGAGTTTCTATTTTGAAAGAAGATAGAGACATATTGCAGCAGGTGGTTTTCACCCACATTGGGTTTCCACCTTATATCTGGTGTTCTTTGATGTGACTGTCTGTTTTTCTTGTTCATGCTCATTGTTTTATGGTACTGATATGCAAAAATAATTCAAAGTATAAATAAGGAAGAATTGTTAAAGGGACTAGATAATACTGATTCACCCCCCCTCTCAGTATTATTTTCAACAATTGGTATTAGAGCAGGTCCTTCTAAAGAAGCTTGATCACTTGAAGGAAGATCTTTCATCATGAGCAACTACGAGAGGGAAGCATCTATCAGGCCACCGGTTTTTGATGGGACAAACTTCAATTATTGGAAGGTAAGAGTTACTGCCTATCTTCAATCTCTTGGTACAGAAGTTTGGAACATCGTAGAGACAGCCTATGCTTTTCCTTCAACTACTCCTACAGATGCAGATGAGAAGAAGAAGTATGAAACAAATGCAAAAGCAGTCAGTACCCTATTAGGATGTATATCCCAATCGGAATTCATGAAGGTAATGCCCTATAAATCCGCAAAAGAGATATGGGACAAGATTGTCTTGAGCTATGAAGGAGATGAACAGGTAAAGCGTGCTAAACTTCAAACTCTCAGGATTCAGTATGAGACTCTCAGGATGTATAATGATGAAAGTGTGGCTAACTATTTTTTTCGGGTAGATGAGGTTGTTAATTGTATGAAAAATTTGGGTGAAGAAATAAAAGAGGCTATTGTGGTTGAAAAGGTTCTAAGATCATTGTCCCCCAAGTTTGAATCTAAAGTATCTGCAATAGAAGAAAAAGAAAATCTACGAATTCTTACTATGTCTCAGCTACATGGAATTCTAACTGCTTATGAAATGAGAAAGGGAGGTCCATCAGATAGAAGAGAAGCTGCTTTCAAGGCATCGGCAAAGGAGATTATTATGAAGCAAGCCATGTCCCAGAAGAAGAGGAAGAGGAATCAAACTTTGTCAGAAATCTTCAAAGGGGTTCTGGAAGGTTCAGAGGTAAGTTGCCTTTTAAATTCTTTGCTTGTGGAAGAGTAGGTCATTATGCTGCAAAATGTCCTTATAAGGATAAAGGAAAGGAACCTGCTAGATGGAACAAGAAACAAAGTGCAAGTAAGAAAAGCTACTACACTCATGAAGATAGTGATGGTCTATCAAACATTGATGAAGATGAACGAGGTAATGAATATAAATTGTTAATGGCATTTGAAGATGATGATTATATGGATGCTATAGATGTGGATTACTTTCATGAAGAAATTACTAAACTTAAGAGATTTATAGAAGAGAAGAATATGATCATTGATACTCTACAATTTCAAATTGATGAAAAGGAAAGACATCTTGAAAAATTAGAAGGTGAAATTGTTGGTCTTAGAAAAGAGATTGAGAAAAAAAAAGCTATTATTCTTAAGTTTGTCAAAGGATCTGAAACTTTGGATGAGATTATCAATGTGCAGCGGTCTCCTCTAAACAAGACAGGTCTGGGCTATAATGGAGAAAATTCTCAAGCATCCACCTCAAAAAGTTATCTTGATGCAGCAAGAAGAAATGAGCAAAAGCACAATGAAGACCATCAGGTAAAACAGGGACGAATTGCAAACAGAAACTATCAGGGCAATCCATCTTAAGGGTGAACAAAAGCTACAACCAGCCACAGGTAAAATCTTCTCAATTTGGTTCAAGAATAGATGACAAGAGAAATTACAATCAATTGGCTGGTAGATTCGATAACCACATAAGTTTCTTCAATGGACAATGCTTTTCTTGCCATAACTTTGGTCACAAAGCAGCTCAATGTGTTGCATATAAAACAATCATGACTAGGAAAGCTCAAAAACAAAGAAGTATGACCGGGATTACAAAAAGGACCTATAACAACTTTTCGGTTCTTGAAAATGAAGTTGAATGTTCTATTTGCAATAACTTTGGTCATGAAGACTCCGAATGCAGGAGCAGGTTTCAGCAGAGAAAGGAACAAGCC
>APFE030308390.1:0-15391 GCA_000404065.3 Pinus taeda | reverse complement strand
TAGCCTCACAATTTGAGCGTGATTTTTCATTTATCACATGCTTGGTTTCAAGTGTGATGGGATCAGTATGGTTCTTGGATAGTGGTGTGTCTTTTCACATGACAGGAGATCGAGATTTGTTTTCAGATCTAGATGAGAAAGATCTGGGAGTGCACATCGAGATGGGCAATGATGGTATATACAGTGCGACCGGTATCGGTACCATTTCCTTTGAGAGGGAGTCTGGTAAACCCTTTGTATTGAAGGAAGTCATGCATGTTCCAGGATTGAAGAAGAATCTTATCTCTATGGCAATGTTAGAAGACAAGGGATATGATGTTTTTTTCAGTGAGGGAAAGGCTTTCCTGCGTAGAAAGACAACTGGAGAAACCCGGAAGATAGGGGTTCGAGTGAGGAACCTTTATCAGTTTCATGTAGATGGATGCACAGCAATGGCATGCGAGGCAGAAGGATTGGTGAGTTGGGATGATGGCGAGTTGTGGCACAGGAAATTGGGTCACCTTCACCATGGAGCCTTGAAGATACTGCAGTAGATCACTACTGGAATTCCTAAAGGCACTCTTGCGCAGTCAGATAAGTGCAAGGGGTGTACATTGGGAAAGTTTGTGAAAGCCACCTTTCACGAGAAGGATAGTCACACCATGATGATCCTTGAGAGAATTCACACAGACATGTGTGGACCTTTCTCAGTAGATTCGACAACAAAACACAGGTATTATGTGATTTTTGTTGATGATTTCTCTCGTAAGTGCTGGATCTTCTTCATGCAGAAGAAGATCGAGACATACTCAGAGTTTTGAGAGTTCAAAGCACTGGTCGAGAAGGAGTCGAGGAAGAAGGTGAAGGCTCTCGGGAGTGATAATGGCAGTGAATACATCTCTGGCGAGTTCAAGGAATTCTGCAGTGCAGAAGGGATTCGAAGAGAGCTCATAGCTCCCCATAACCCACAGCAGAACGGGGTTGCTAAGCGGAAGAACAGAACGATCGTGGGTGATGCACGAGCGATGTTGCATGATCAGGGCCTACCCCTTCACTTGTGGGAAGAAGCATGCAATACAGTAGTTTATGTGCAGAACTATTGTCCTCACAGGATACTTGGCATGAGTACACCCGAGGAGGCTTATTCTGGTAAGAGGCCTGATATTCCTCATTTGAGGATTTTTGGTGCTAACGTTTACATGCATGTGACGAAGGATGCCAGGAAGAAGTTGGAGCTCACCACAGAGGTTGGGATATTTGTGGGATACACTGATACGCCCTACAACTATCGTGTGTATTTGCCAGACAGTGGCAAAACTGTTGTGCGACGGGATATAAAATTTCAGGAGGAGAAAGCCATGAAGTGTTTGCTTGAGAGGGAGCCACACTTGCATGCAGATGAGGAGCTATTAGTTCCTAAGGATGAGTTTCAGGACATGGATCAGCCAAAGGATGAAGTTCATGGAGTGGTAGAGACCACTCATGCAGCGCCAACCATCAGAGGGAGAAAGCGCTTGGCAGAAGCTAAGTGACTGGCTCAAGATGCAGAGAAAGTTGTAGGACCACCTACAACCCAATGCAGGCAGAGACAGTCACCTGATCGGTACACTGGATACATGGCTCTTATGAGCAAATGTGTCATGACAAAGCCATCCTCTTTCGAGGAAGTTGTGGAGGATCCCGCATGGGTAGATGCCATAGTGGAAGAGTATGATTCGATTGTCAGAAACAATGCATGGGATATTGTCCCAAGACCGGAAGGGAAATCAGTGGGGGGTTCAAGATGGATCTACAAAGTTAAGCAGGCAGTTGCGGGACTGTGGAGAAGTACAAGGCAAGATTTGTTGCCTGAGGCTTTTCACAGATAGAGGGGATCGATCATGAGGAGACCTTTGAACCTGTCGCAAGGTATTCTTCCATACGAACGATTATTTCTCTCTCAGCGCAGATGAGATGGAACATTCATCAGATGGATGTGAAGACTGCGTTCCTCAATGGAGTCATTGAGGAGGAGGTGTACATTGAGCAGCCTGAAGGTTTTGAGATCTTCAGCAGTGAGTCGCATGTGTGCAGGCTCAAGAGAGCGCTGTATGGGTTGAAACAAGCACCACGTGCTTGGTACACACAGATAGAAAACTATTTCATCGAACTTGGATTCTCCAAGAGTGAGGTGGATCCTAACCTATACCAGATTATGGTGGAGGGTAAGGTGCTTAACATTGTACTGTATGTAGATGATTTGATTCTAACGGGTGATGAGCTATTGATACTTTCATGCAAGGATGATCTTGCTAAGGAGTTTGAGATGAAGGACTTGGGCCTCCTTCATTATTTCCTGGGATTGGAAATCTGGCAGCACAGTGATGGACTATTTGTTTCTCAGGGCAAGTATGCTCGGGAGATACTGGAGAAGTTCAACATGCATGGCTGCAAGCCTGCTGATACTCCTCTTCTTAGAGGTTGGAGGAAGGAGGATGCCACTTTGGTAGAAGAAGTGGATGCCACTGTTTATTGACAGTTGGTGGGGTCGCTTATGACCCGACATATGCTATGCTGTTAACCAGCTTTGACAAGCTATGGTTAAGCCAACCAAGCTCCTCTGGAAGGCGGGGAAGCATGTATTGCGTTATTTGAGAGGCACATCGGGATATGGATTGTGGTACAGAAAGGAGGATGATATGAAGCTATGTGGCTTCACGGATGCAGATTGGGTAGGAAGCCCAACGGACAGAAAGAGCACATCAGGAGGGGTCTTCAATATCGGGTCGATAGTAGTTTCTTGGTACAGCAGGAAGTAGAGATCCGTGGCACTCAGTTCAGCAGAGACCGAGTATATGGCAGCAAGTTTGGCTGCATGTGAGGCTATATGGATGAGGAAGATTCTGGTTGGTTTGTTCGGTTCTCATTTAGAGCCTACTATGATTTACTATGATAACCAGAGTTGCATTAAACTCTCGGCAAATCCTATATTTCATGATAGATCTAAGCATATTGACATCAGGTACCATCATATCAGAGATTGTGTGCAGCGGAGAATCATGTTAATTTCATACATTCCAACGGAGGATTAGGATGTTGATATCTTGACGAAGGCGCTCACCAGGAGAAAATTTGAATACCACCGAGGTAGGATAGGGGTTGCTGATAATCCATATCTTTTTGAGGACGAGAGTGTTGAGAATGACAACAAGATGATGGAGGCTTAGTGGGAAAGGGTCGCCTTCACTAAGTTGGGCCCACGGAAAATTATGGCGCAAAGTCTATTTTTAGACTATGTCTATTTTTAGACATATGGATCATGTCTATGAGTTGCAGGATGTTGTTTATGGATGGTTGGTAAAGTTGGCAAAAATAGATGGACGTCTATTTTTAGACAACAACAGTGACACTATCAAGTCTAAATATAGAGCAGTCAAATATTATTAGCTCATAATAATATTTACACTGTAAACTTTATCTTATTCTCTTGGAGCACCTCAGTTGGAGCTACAGATGTGGCACATGCAGCTGACAGAAGGAATCACGTCGTTACCTATGGGTTGACTGAGCTATTGCATGCAGGACTTCAGTTAGAACTCAACTGGTCGAGTTTAGTGGAGCTGGAGGTGGAGTTGATGGAGTTGTGTTCAGTTTGACTTGGTTGAACTCGTTGTATTTAGTCTAACTGGCAAATAGACTAAGTGATGAGTTGTGTGAATTAGTTATTAATTAATTCACTAATTATTAAATCATAATGCAACTGAAGAATACATCAACTCAGTGCATGTACAGTTCAGTGGAGACATGTGTTAGAGATTGAGATTCCTATCAGTTGTGACTATAGTTGTGCATGAGATCTTGCACAATCAGTGGGATTGAGTTATGCCAATGAGAATTGTGGCTAAGAACAAATGATTATAGCTTGTGCTCACGTGATTTCCATTGTGAGTGATTTTCCAAGGTAAAAAGAACTTGGAACGAGTTTGGTTATCAATTATTGTTCTTGCAGGATTGTGCAGTGGAGGCAGGCGAGCAGCGGAGGAGATTTGGAGATCAGATCTGAGCTGTATTGTGTGTAATTGGTGGAGATAGTACTGAGTACTTGTGAGAAGTATTGTACTATGTTTGTTACATGTTCTCAATCATATAATATACAGATAGTTTGCGGTTTTTAGCGAGATGCTTTCCCCATGATACATACTGCGTTGATATATGCGTTTGATGCTTCTATGTGCACATGTGTATGTTTCTGAATACTGCTAAATTGATGATCAACGTAGATGAGATTATGTATTATGCATGTATTCCGCAATATTGTATAATTAGGATAATCTCGGTTGAATAAGTGTCATATTATTCATAAATTTCTACACTGACGATTCACTTGTGTCGATTTCTAGTTCACATTTGGCAGTTTTTAGTTAATTATCATGATTACAATTAGTTTGAACTTGTTTTGTAAGGTAAATAAAAATGATGGCTCATTAAGTAGACAAGTGCAAATGCTCCATACTTTAATGAGATGTTAATTTTTAGCAATAAATAGTTTCATTTTAATTTATTTTAATTAAAACATATAATAATTATAAACAAGAGGCAAAATAGTTATTGATCCCGTGGAAGAAGTTTTGTGAAGATGTGTGAAGGTGGTTTCCATTGTGCGTGTGTGGAGGTGGAAATAACAACAAATTGCAAGTGTGAAAAACATTCTCGAATAAGGATAAACAATGGATTTAAATATGAATAAACAACAAATCGACTAGTTTAATGAAGAAAACTATCTGGAAACAAAAGAAGATGTGTGAAAATGGATTTCGTTGTGATTGTGTGGAAGTGGCAATAACGACATATTGCAAATGTAAAAAGCATTCTAGAATAAGGATGAAACGTGGGCCCCACACTAATGATGAAATGCACAAAAAACACTACATTGATCAATTAATTAGCGGTAGAGACAAGGACTATGTTGCATTGCAAGTATTTTTATTATTTAAATTATATTGTGGTGTACATAGCTTTTAGTTTTGGTTCATTTTAAATATTGTTTTTCTTTATAAAAAAAATTTGACAAGAATATGTTAATATTTTCAAAAGAATAAAATATATATGTACATTAAAAGTGTTTTTAAAACATAATTTTTCTATAAATGAATACATATTTAATTATTTTTACAATTTTTTTTAATTATTTATTAAAAAAAATTAAATAGTTAATAATTATTATATTTGATATTTACATTTCTCTTTATTTTCCTTTTCCTTTTCCTTTTTTCCTTCTTTTCACACGTATTCATTTTATAACGACATCTTTGTCTTTGTGGAAGTGGTTGTGCGTGATATTTTTGTGCACACATGGATTTAAGATGATACTTACAGTTAGTTCGAACTTGTTTTGTGGCTCATGGTTCGAAGATACTCCTTACTTCCCCACAATGACAATGATTTTTTTCCGCAATGTATTATTTGTATTATGAAACAACTCACCCTCATTTTAATTTTATTTGTTTTTAACTAGATGTTATCTTTTAGCAATAAATAGCTTTATTTTATTTTTTTTAATACCCTCACTTTAATTTTATGTGTTTTAACTAGATGTTAGCTTTTAGCAATAGCTTAGTTTTATTTTATTTTAATTAAAAAAGATAATAATTATTAACAAAACGCAAAAGCATTAGTAGTTAATAACGAATAAAAGACAAAATCTCTAATAAGGATGATACATAGACTTAATAACGAATCAAAGACAAATGACTAGTTTCTAGTTTTCATTGTGGGTCTTCGAATACCGTAATAAAGATATATTGCAAATGTGGAATAATAAGAATGAAATGCCAACCCTACGTTAACAATGGTTTCACATTTGGCAGTTATAATATGAAAATATTGTGATTTCTATCTCTTGTATATATGAAAATTTAATATATATATATATATATTATATATATATATATATATATATATATAAATAATAATAATAATAATATGTAATATTGTGATTTTTATGTCTTGTATATATGAAAATTTCATGAAAAATGGACTCCATGCAATTCAAAATTAGACTGCATGGGTAGTTTGGAATGTTCAAGCGATTAAAGGACATCAAATATGCTGACCTAGCTTGCCTTTGACTTTTTTTCTAATGTTTGGATGGATCCTTTTAAATTACTTCAATGCACGTTCACAGAACATGGAATTAGAATTCTTTCACAGAACATGGAATTAGAATTCTTTGAGGGGAGGGAATCCGGTGGTGACAGACGATGGAGATGGTCAACTGCGGCGACGGATAATGATGTTGGTGGCGGCGAGGCAGATTTTCTTCCCTGTTTTGATATATATGTTTTAATTATATATATATACCACCTCCCTAGGACGTTGAATACCTACGTCTGCCCATCAACGTCAAAGAGAGAAATCAAATGAGGGTGTGGTGGTGTGAGGGGAGCGTGAATGGAAAGAAGTTGCAAAAATTTGACTGAAAACCCACCAAACATACACGTGCACCAGGCCCTCTACGAGGGGCACCACCCATGATGAATAATAATAGCAGCAGCAGAACCAGAGTTTATATATACGATCCATTCATTGTTGTCTGTAAGTATTTTCTGTTCTAATTGATTTCAGGTGGACACGTAGGTGGGGGAGCTTAATTCAATCTAGTGCTTTGTCTGTAACATTTTTCCCTTTCTTTTTCTTGCTAAGAGTAGCCATGATTAAAGTACAGTCAGCTCCCCCCATGGCACGGCCCACTGAGAACGGAAATCGCCAACATGATGCGGTAGTACTGAATGAGGGGGACAAGGATTTTCTGTATCGGTCAAGGCTTCCGGATATAGATATTCCAAACCATCTCCCATTGCACTCTTATTGTTTCGAAAAGTTGGATGAGTTGAGAGAGAAGCCATGTCTGATACAGGGGGCGACCGGGAAGATTTACAGCTACGGCGAAGTGGAATTGATATGTCGCAAGGTGGCCTCGGGTTTGGCCAAATTGGGATTCAAAAAAGGGGACGTGGTCATGCTGCTGCTGCCCAATTGCCCCGAATTTGTGTTTGTTTTCCTAGGAGCGTCCATGGCAGGTGCCATTGCCACCACGGCGAACCCCTTTTACACGCCATCTGACATTGCCAAACAGTCGGTTGCGTCGGGCACTCGGCTGATCGTCACCTACGCTGCATGCGTAGAAAAGTTGAGGGACCTCATGGAAAACCATGGGATCCAAGTGATCACCATTGATAGCCCTCCCGAGGGCTGCGAGAGCATCTCGCTCTTGTTGGAGGGCGACGAGAGCGAGTACTGCCCCGACGTCCAGCAAGACGACACGGTTGCGCTGCTCTATTCGTCGGGCACGACGGGGCTCCCCAAGGGTGTGATGTTGACACACAAGGGGCTCGTCTCCAGCCTCGCCCAACAGGTCGATGGTGAAAATCCCAACGTGTATTTGCATTCTGAGGACGTGATGCTGTGCGTGCTCCCTCTGTTTCATATCTTCTCGCTGAATTCTGTGCTGCTCTGCTCGCTCAGGGCCGGGTCTGCTATTCTGCTCATGCACAAGTTCGAGATCGGGAACCTGCTGCATCTAGTGCAGAGGTTCAAGGTCACCGTGGCGCCTGTGGTGCCTCCCATAGTTCTTGCCTTTGCGAAGAACACGCTGGTGGAAGGCTACGATCTGTCGTCCATTCGGATTGTGATGTCCGGCGCTGCGCCTCTCGGGAAGGAGCTGGAGGATGCATTGAGGCTACGACTTCCCAAAGCCACTCTTGGTCAGGTGGGCTTCCATGCCTCTGTATATTTTGTGTGTATGTTCTGCCCCCATCGTATTTAAAAAGAAATCATCTTCTCCAATTACACATCATGTTTTAAAATTGAAGTAAAGTTAGTAATATGGAAATAAGGAATGAATTGTCATTATAGACATAGATTTTTGTTATAATTCTCCTCTGTGGTATTGATTTTGGGATTTTTGTTCTAATTCTCCTCTGTGGTATTGATTTTGGGGTTTTTGTTCTAATTCTCCTCCGTGGTATTTATTTTGGGATTTTTGTTCTAATTCTTCTCTGTGGTATTGATTTTGGGATTATTGTTCTAATTCTCCTCTGTGGTATTGATTTTGTGCAGGGATACGGTATGACAGAGGCAGGACCTGTGCTATCAATGTGTCTGGCCTTCGCTAGGGAGCCCTTTCCGATGAAGTCCGGATCGTGTGGAACAGTTGTTCGGAATGCCCAGATGAAGATCGCTCACCCGGACACGGGCGCGTCTCTTCCGTACAACCAACCGGGAGAAATTTGCATCAGAGGGCCCCAAATCATGAAAGGTAACAGTTAATATATACCTTACTCTATTTTTGGTTTTACAGTAGTTTGTGATGTGGCACACGTTAAAGTCGTAGGTAGCAAATGTTCATGGCCTTGTCTACAGAGGTGTGAAATATGTTTCATTTCCATGTCTACAGAGGTGCCAAATATGTTTGGACAGCAAAAAAAAGGAGTGCAGAAATAGATTCACAGAAATAGATTCAGTACAATCAAAATTTTACCAGAATTTCTAATGTTCTCATGACAAATTTGATTAGGTTTTTACTTTGGATTCCATACCATTTAAAAACTTACGTCCTGATAAATTTGAAACTTATTTAGACCAGGCAAATGGGAAAGAAAACATTTAAAAATTTGATTAGGTTTTTACTTTGGATTCCACACCATTTAAAAATTTACATAGTAATCTATAGTATCTCAAATCTGTGAAAGAAAACATGGCCTGAAAATTGAAGTACTGTAGAGTGAGAGGTCACTTATCTGCCAGATTTTTTGGTTTTTGTTATCTCCCGGATTCGGCCGAATTCTGCCACTCTATTGAGCTTTGACTCTGAGTTTTTTTCTCAGGGTATCTGAACGATGCTGAGTCTACAGCCAGAACCATCGACGAAGATGGGTGGCTGCATACTGGGGATATTGGTTATATTGATGACGATGACGAAGTTTTCATTGTTGACAGACTAAAAGAGATTATCAAATATAAGGGCTTTCAGGTTTGGATTCTTTTGGTTGAGCTTTGATGGTAGAATCCAAAAAATAATTTTTTGATTAAAGTTTAACTGGCCATTCATTGTTGATATGCAGGTACCTCCTGCTGAATTAGAAGACATTCTCATAACCCATCCATCTATCGCAGATGCAGCAGTTATACCGTGAGTCTATGATCTGAATGAATCTCATACATTTTAATTCCAACTAAACCTTTTGCAAACAATGTAACCCCTTTTTTTAACTTTGTGGGCAGTCAAAAGGATGAAGCTGCGGGAGAGGTTCCAGTAGCCTTTGTGGTGAGGTCAAATGGATTTGATGTCACAGAAGATGAAATCAAGCAATTTGTGGCCAAACAGGTAAATTGATTTTTTTATTAAAATTTAAAATACATTAATTTACGGTATATATTTAGTGCATATTCTCAACTATTCCAGAAATCTATTTTTGAAAATTTGATCTTACATTCTAGATTTCATATTCTCAACTATCCCAGAAATATATTTTGATCCTACATTCTAGGCTATTCGGAAATTAATCTATTTTGATCCTACATTCTGGACTGCATATTCTCAACTATTCCAGAAATATATTTTGATCCTACATTACAGGCTATTCGGAAAATAATCTATTTTGATCCTAAATTCTGAATTGCATATTCTCAACTATTCCAGAAATACATTTTGATCCTACAGTCTAGGCTATTTGGAAAATCTGATGTATAGGAGTGAAGTGAACCCATCAAATTTTCTAGATATTCTAAAATCTAGAATCAAATTATATTATACTAAGTGTAAATATCTAAATATATGGTCAAATTTTGAACAGGTGGTGTTCTACAAGAAGCTGCACAAGGTCTATTTCATCCACGCAATTCCCAAGTCTCCTGCTGGAAAAATACTGCGAAAGGATTTGAGGGCAAAGCTCTCTGCCCCAACCGTTGAAATCAAAGCATGATATTCTTTTCTCTCATCGTTTTTATCACTTCCACAAGAATTTGTGTGCATGCCATAGACGCATGAGAGAGAAAATTCAACCGGAGAACATTTCATTTCCCTACATTAGTGACGTACCAAATTGGTAACTTCAAAAGTGTTGATCATATCATTTTTTAAGAACTATAAAATACGTTTATGGGTATCTTTCAATAATATATTATGTTGATATTAATATGGATAACTTTCAAAAATTTTGACATATACATAAATTATTATAATATCAATCTAAATATATTATATAATATTAATATAATTAAATAGCATTTTGTTTTTAATCATAATGTTTTAAACAGAAGTTTGATCTTAAGATTTAATATCTGAAAATTAGTTTTTTTTGGTTCTATAATGGAAATATAGAACAAATTTCAAAGATTATTTCAACTCAATAAGATGAGTATGCTACACTAAGCTTTTTTTAATGAAGAATATTAAGGATTTAACTTTTATTCAAGTTAGTAACCACAAGTAAAGTTTAAGATATAAATTTGATAGAAAGAATGCTACATGTTTCATTCCAAGGATTTCATGCAATAGGGATAGGTTTCCCAACCAAATTCATGTATGGAGTGGTGGTAATTAAAATCATTTTGGTCATAGAGGTAGATGTGACCAAAGTGGACCTTCCACTGAAGCTATGTTTAAATATTAACTATATTGATGATATTTCTAGAAATTATAGCCCCCATCAACCACTATATAAATGCCTCCCATATCTCATTGTTAAAATAATAAATGTTTCATTTGCACATTGTAAATTTTTTACTAATATAAATGTCGTGTCACCTTCCATGAACTCCCAACCATGAAACAAGGAGCCACTTACCACCCATTAATATTCTAACTCTTAAGAAACAATTTCATTATGATCCTCGCTGAGATGGTCTTCCAAGGAGGCCCACAATTAATCAAAACAAAGCACAAGGGTGTTAAATTTTAAAAAATCTGTCATAAAATTTATTTTCACCATTCCAGTGTTATACTCCCACAAAGCCCCGATGTTATGACATTTTCTGAATGCCCTGATGTGTATACAACATGGCACACCATTGCACGGTTTTTAATTTAAAAATAGGGGTGCTCTAGGTGAAAACGCCACGCCAGTGCATATACTACTCGATATCACCGAAGAAAGGTCAAATTTTAAAACATGTTGGTCATAAAATTAATTTTCACCATTTCGGTGTTATACTCCTACAAAGCACCGATGTTATTCCTATTTTGAAATGCCTCAATACATAAATACCATGTTGCACTGCAGTAGGGTTTTTAATTCAAAAAATCACTGTAGTTTGATGCTATCGAGTAGTATATGCACCAGTGCTCCAAAGTTACTTAACACTGTTATTTTTTAGTTTTTAAAATATAACGCTCGAACGGTGCATCACTGTCTATTAAGCACCAAGAAGTACATTTCTATTAATGGAACCGATACTTATTATATGAGTAGCACACTGATATTTTTTAAATTACAAACCTTGCCACGGTGCACCATGCTTTTACTCACTGTGGATTTCTTAAAAAGGGAAAGCACTGCTACTTTATGTGAGTATATAACCCAAATGGTGACAATAAATTTTATGATCAACCATATTTTTAAAAAAAAATTTAACCCTTATCTAGTGCTATCAAAGAGTATACTCGCTGGTGCGCCTCATATACATAGTGAACCGTTGTTTTCATTTGGATAAAAAATAACCGTGCAATGGTGCACCATTTTCTATTAAGCATTGGGTCCTTCACTTCAATTACCGGCGTTGGTGTGTATAATATAAGTTATGCACCGCTATTTTTAAATTAAAAACCCTACAACGGTGCACCATATTGTTTATGCATCGAGGCATTCATATATGGGTTTAGAAATAGGTAACCATGAGAGTATAACACCTGACTCAGAAAAATGAACTTTATGACTGACGTTTTTATAAATTTAACCCTCTTTCGATGATATTGAGTAGTATACACACCAATGTGCATTATGTACTTAATGCACTGTTATTTCTTTATTCTTATAAAAAATAACTCTACCAGAGTGCACCATACACTAGTAAGAATTGGTGTGTATAGTTATAGTAACACAACGATGTGTTAGTGTATTATAGACACACCATTAAAAAATCTCTGTTAACTTCCCACCAACTCCGCTAGTGACCACTACTACAAACAAAATTTTTGGCTATTTTTATAGGGGCTTTCGTAAAAGCTTCGGCTATAAGACCTTTTCCTTGTAGCAATATTTTTCTATACATCCTTGTGCTCGAGCCTTTTCAATTTCAAAACTTTCAGTGTTGCTCTTATTCGCAATCTTTAGGCGTAGTCCCACTAGTATCCTTTTGGGGTTTTCTCCATCTTTATAGGCCCACCCTCTCTCCCATCCTCTGAAGCTCTTCATCCCTATTGTACTTCCCCTTTTTCGACCTCATATCCATTCCTTAGCACCACTTTCTCCTTCACTCTGGGTCCTTCAATGTGGGCATTTTCCTTGGATTCAATTCATTATTCCTTTGTTATTGCTCTCTTACAATCTTTTGTTTCACTTCTCGGTGACATAGACAATGGAAATCATTGGTTTTCACTCTTGCCATGTCGACCCTCCTCCCTATGCACTCACGATGTGGTGTTCTCCTTGGCTTTAAATTCCTTTTTTTCTCACATTTTGTTCAATTTTTTTATATCCTTTGACACCTCCCCATGCCTCATCAACTCACTAAGGTTCACATGGGCACCGCCTACTACCAAGAGCGAGCCCACAAGGGTAGTCCACATGTATTATCATCTAGAGGAATCCACCTCCCGCTTCCATGACCTCACACCGAGCCCCATTCACGAAGAGCTAACCTATGATGAGGGAAAAGCCTCCTCCCATCAGCTTCACCTCTCAAATATAGAGGTTCTTGTTGATATGACAAACTGGATATTGGACATGGGGCACACCCGCAACTAATTTAATCAATATAATATGGACATATTTGATTTCTACTAGAACATGAAGTTCCTCCTGGGCTGCACCCTATAGGATTGGCACGAGCATTGTGCGAATATCCTCCATTCACTTGACAATCTACATGGTTACATGAAGGACTTAGATTGATATATGGAGTGCATTGAACAACATCTCAACATCCCTCCCTTGGAAAGAGGCACCACCTAGGACAATAATATCCCATCCAAGTCACTACCATGAACTATATTCATTTTGTCTAGTTTATATCATGACTATGATATCTTGGTCATTTTTCCTACTATTTATTTACAAATTTGATTAGCGAATGCAAATTTGATTTTTAAGTTGGATTCCATGCCATTTAAAAAATTACTTTCAGATAAATTTGAAACTTATTTAGACTACACAAATGGGAATTGGGATTTTACTTTGGATTCCATACCATTTAAAAAATTACATCATAATCTACAGTGTGTCAAATTTGTGAAAGAAACTTGGCCTGAAAATTTAAGTGTTGTAGAGTGAAAAGCCACTTATCTGCCATATTTAAGGTTAAAATGTTATTGGTTTTTGTTATCTCTCGGATTCATCCGAATTCTGCCATTGTATTGAGCTTTGACTCTAAGTGTTTCTTCTAAGGGTATCTGAACGATGCTGAGTCTACAGCCAGAAGTATAGATGAAGATGGGTGGCTGCATATTGGGGATATTGGTTATATTGCTGATGATGATGAAGTTTTCATTGTTGACAAAGTGAAAGAGATTATCAAACACAAGGTATTTTAGGTTTGGATTGTTTTGGTTGAGCTTAGATGGTAGATTTCAACATATTTCCAAGATATAACATATATACGAGCAAAGCCAAACATATAATTTTGTTTTAAGATTGTGAGAATATTTTGAAATGTGCAATTCAAAATATTTCATACATCTAATACATTTTAAAAAAATTAAACATGTTGAATTTGATTATATCCTTCTCAACGGTTTATCAAATTTTGAAAATATTTTAAAATCTATAATAAAATATTTAAATAACTGATTATTTTAGAATTTTTTTTTTTTAATTTGTACACTAAAAATATGAATATTATTTTTAATGGGCCATTATTGTTGATTTACAGGTACCTCCAGCTGAATTAGAAGACATTCTCATAACCCATCCATCTATCACAGATGCAGCAGTTATACCGTGAGTCTCTGATATGAATGGATCTCATACATTTTAATTCTGACTAAACCTTTTGCAAACAATGTAACCCTTTTCTTATAACTTTGTGGACTGGCAAAAGGATGAAGTTGCAAGAGAAGTTCCAGTAGCTTTAGTGGTGAGATCAAATGGATTTGATCTCACTAAAGATGAAATCAAGCAATTTGTGGTCGGGTAAATTGTTTTTAATTAAAACGAAATTAATTGTTAAAATTTTTTAAATTTTTAATTGTTGATTGTCAAATATTATGTAAAATATGAGATTCAAGTTCAAATCTTCTGTAAATCAATTCCAAAAAAAATTATCATTTTTATTTTGATTACAAATTATAAACCTTTTATCAAAACAAATTAATTTATTGAAAATGAAAATTAGTCATCTTATTTTAAAGTATTCCAAAAATCTATCTTTATTTTAGATTCTAGACTATTCCAAAAATCTATCTTTATTTTAAATTCTAGACTATTCCAAGACAAATCTCATATATTGAAGTAAAGTCAGCTATTTGAATTATCCACCAAATTTCCATTATGCTAACGTGTAAATATCTAATTATATGAAATTTATGGTCTTCTACAAGAAGTTGCACAAGGTTTATTTCAATCATGCAATTCCCAAGTCTCCTGCCAGAAAAATACTGTGAAAGGATTTTAGGGCGAAGCTCTCTATCCCTACTGTTGAAATCAAAGCATGATATTATTTATTCTAATCAATTTTATCTCTTCAACAAGGATTTGTGGGCATGCCATAGACTCAGTGCAGTCAATACCAATAATGTCACCATTTTTTGGGCTCCTTTTTGGCGATATATTTATGGATTCCTGGTTGTCTGTGAGGGATCCATTGCGAGTAATTAGGATAGAGAGAAAGGCATTGAATAATAGCGTGCCATATTTCTAATTCACCTCGCTTCTTCCAGTCTCCTTTCCAGTTACTCTAAGTTTCTCCACCTCCATCGCATTTGGTTGTTATGTCATTTATGTGCATCGTAAATTAAATTAATTCAATTAGTATTGGATGATGACACATGTAAAGTAATGTATTGTGTAAATCTCATGGAAATTTTGCTTAATGATACTTTATTTTTATTTATAGATTAAAATAACAATAATTATTTATCATTTAAATTAAAATAATGATGTGAAAGCCGAGAGGGAAAACTGTTTCTATGAGGATCTGGAGTTGCAAGTAGGTGCAAGCTCTTAAACAAAAGATTCAAGATCAAATAAGTATCCAAGCAAGACTACAAAATCTGATT
>APFE030308381.1:3403-16918 GCA_000404065.3 Pinus taeda | reverse complement strand
GGGGAGGAAACCTACTTGGAATTTGTCATATGTTTCACTCCTTCTTTGGCTTGATTGCTCTAATCCTAGCTCCAGCTACCAAAATTATAACTTGCACAACCAGACAACACAAGCCAAGAAACTACGATATCTATGTAGCGCCATCTATCTACTTCATTAAATAGATCAACATGGTATTGAAATATATGAAATTATGACATCACATATAGGAAAATAAAATAACTCTTTGTATTTATATAAATGTTGTGAGTTACAACCATAAATACGTGTTGATGTTGTAGAAGAAATCCTCCAAGTTGTTGACCTTTCCTTCCTTTCTCACAAAGAGTACCTCCAATCACCCTAAATGCATGAAAGGATAACTCTCACAACATCAGCATAAGGGTACAATCACTCTCTAAAATCCAACCCCTTGCACGTGGAGGGTTGTAAATATATAGAGGAGTGAGGTACGTTGGGATTTCATATCCTTTTACCAAACTTGGGATTGAGATCCACTCTTGATGGGAGGATGAAATATTAGGATAACGGATGAAAACTCCAAGGTAGGATACGATAGAATTCGAAATTTTTATATGAGGTAAATGGTTACAACAGATCCTGGAAACTTCTAGAAATGGAGGCTTTGAGATTATCTCTCTTTTTCCCAAATTTCTAGAACCAATGCAGGTGCAAATGGGAGAAACCTGTAGGTGATCAACACAGGCCACAGTGGAACAACCTATAGGTGAGCGATGTCCAGCAAGAGGCGAGGGTGCATTTGTCCTAAAACTTGTTCAGATGATGTAATTCAGGGAAGAAACTCTTGGGAATGAAAGAGTCATGCATATGGCTTTGTGCAATAATGATGTAAAGGGGGCAATAGGGTTTGAATGATTCCATTAGGAGTCTCATTAATCAGATGTGACAAAATAGCCTATAACAACCATATTCGATATTATAAACTATGTCTTAAATGCGGATTTTCCGGGGAGAAATAACGACATTCATACATTTTTCAAGAAGGGTTTGAGTGGGAGAATCAATATGAGAGTTTGATAGGTTAATAACACGTTGGCTGGAAAGGCTAGGCTTCATGCTAGGGGGGATAACCATCTAGTTAGGGTTAGCAATTGAATAATGGATATCAATATGGTTAGAAGGAGAAACTAAGGATGAGGAAGACAAGATGTTAGAAGCGGTAAAACTGGTTGGGTTGGTGATGAATGAGATTGGTTAAACGATGGGGGTTGTGGGCGTGAATAGATTAGAGTGGTGGAATAACAATTATTTAGTGAAAGATCGTTCAGAGGATTTTTTGGAGGAAGAGGGACAAAACTCTCAATGGGAGAGGAGTGGTTGAGTATGAAGGAGGTAAAGTAGTGAACGTTCATGGTTTGACATAAGGGTTGGATGCTGATGACTAGAGAGAGGTACATGTACGCAGAATCTTATTAAGAATTATAATTTTTTTACCTAAAGAAATAAATGCTGAAACAGATGCAGAGGCTCGGAAAATTCACCGAAATGCAGATGGTTGGAAGAGTTACAAAACTTATTAACAGATTCAATGTTTTTTATAAGAGTCATTAAAGAGTTAATTTGATTCGGTTTTATCTTTTGCAAGTTAGTATTATCAGATACATTATTGATGCAACCATTTTTTTCCAAGTGGATTAGAGGTTTCCAATTAAGGCTATTGATTGGAGAGTTCTTATTAGAAATTGTCAATTGATGTGCATTTGTTAGTGGAATGTTGTTCACATTACTGTTTTTAGGAAAAGGGAAATTTGTATTAACAATCCTATCAAAACTATGGCATTGTCTGAGTTAAGTCATATCTTCAAGGTGAATAGATTTTAAAGTAGAACATGGATCGATTCTATCCTAAGGGATAGATTTATATAGGAGGCTAATTTCATATGTAAGGTGAAAGAATGCTGAGACACAAAATCAAGTTTCGATCTAGTCTCTTAGATTTGTAAATGGAGAAGAATCAAGCTCACCCTAGTGAAAACATGACTTTTTGTTATTTCTAAGAGCATGATGAATTCTAGCAAAAACAGGGATTATGGAAGAGTCTCTAAAGTGTTTGAGAAATGCAAAGTCAAGTTTCTTCTTTGCAATTTTTAACCGGTATCATTCAAATATTCAAACTTCATTGAATATTTCCCTTTCGTATAGAGAAAACACTTCAAAATTTAGGCTTATGCAATTTGAAATTGATTGGAAATTAGTTTCACGATTCACCACATGAGATTATTTTTCCATAGCGTATAAATACTTATTAAAATTTAATTTTAAGTTACTTATAATTCTTAATAAAATAAAATTATTAAAATATATTTTAATTTCAGAATTACTTCAATCAGTATTATTAAAATTTTAATATTAACGGTCAACCTTTACCAAACCAAATGGAATGTCGATATTATGATCGAAATTAGTTGACCTCAATAAATAATTATTGAAAACGAACTTTGAAATGCAATTGAAATGAATGTTAACTAACTTTAAAATGTACTTGAAATAAATGTTGTATTTATAAAAGATAAAACTTAAAAAAAATAAAGTAGAATATTCAAAGAGAATCCAAATGTTTTAAATCAAAATTTATTAAATTTTAATAATTTAACGATAACCTTTACCAAACCAAATGGAATGTCGATATTAGGATGGAAATTAGTTGACCTCAATAAAATAATCATTGAATACGAACCTTGAAATGCACTTAAGAGAAATGTTAATGAGCTTTGAAACATACTTGAAATGAATGTTTCATTTATAAGAAATAAAACTTTGAAAAGTTAAAATAGAATATTCAAAGGGAATCAAGATGCTTTAAATAATAATTTAATGATCAACCTTTACCCAACCAAGTGGAATGTCTATATTATGATGGAATTTGGTTTACCTCAATAAATTTTTACTCAAAGTGAGCTTTGAATTGTACTTGAAATGAATGTTGTATTTATAAGAAATAAAACTTTAAAAAGTTAAAGTAGGAATATTCAAAGAGAATCCACATAGAGATAATGGGCTTTCTTATTTTCATGATTCTATAGGAGTTTAATTGCGGCCGACATGGGAGGTATAAGCGATACAAACACCCACCGCTAGGTGATATAAAAATAACTTGCTGTTGTATCACCTTTTATACCGGCCCCATGTCAGGCCGCATATAACATTCCGTATAAAAATTATGAAAATAAGAAAGCCGAATTGTAATATAGATGGTGAAATGAATTCCGATGTATTTATAAAAAATAACCTTGAAAAGTTTAAAGTAAATTATTCAAAAAGGAATCCACTTAGAGATATGAATGTAGATAGGTGAAATGGATATTGTATTTATAAAAAATAAAACTTTGAAAAGTTTGATCAGTAAGTTAATATATTAAAAAGAATCGGAGATAATGAAATAAAATACCCAGAAATGATGTTGATTTATAGAATACAACTTTGAAAAATTAAAATGGAAATCATTAAAAGAATCCAACATATAAAAAATAAACCTTGAAAAGTTAAAAGTAAGAATATTCAAAAGGAATCCACATGGAGATAATGAAATGTAGATAGGTGAAATGGATATTGTATTTATAAAAAATAAAACTTTGAAAAGTTGAAGTAATAATATTAAAAAAGAATCGAGATAATGAAAATAAAAATACCGAGAAATGAATGTTGTATTTATAAGAAATACAACTTTGAAAAATTAAAATAGGAATATTGAAAAAGAATCCACATATAAAAATTAAAACCTTGAAAAGTTAAAAGTAAGAATATTCAAAAGGAATCCACATGGAGATAATGAAATGTAGATAGGTGAAATGGATATTGTATTTATAAAAAATAAAACTTTGAAAAGTTGAAGTAATAATATTAAAAAAGAATCGAGATAATGAAAATAAAAATACCGAGAAATGAATGTTGTATTTATAAGAAATACAACTTTGAAAAATTAAAATAGGAATATTGAAAAAGAATCCACATATAAAAATTAAAACCTTGAAAAGTTAAAAGTAAGAATATTCAAAAGGAATCCACATGGAGATAATGAAATGTAGATAGGTGAAATGGATATTGTATTTATAAAAAATAAAACTTTGAAAAGTTGAAGTAATAATATTAAAAAAGAATCGAGATAATGAAAATAAAAATACCCAGAAATGAATATTGTATTTATAAGAAATACAACTTTGAAAAATTAAAATAGGAATATTGAAAAAGAATCCACATGGAGATAATGTAATGTGATCGATGGAAAAATTGGAGTGTGGTGATAAAATCCCAAAGTATAAATGCGCCACGAGCGATTGAAGTTGATTGGTTTTGAGATACGTACACGTTCTCTTCACCATACTTTATCTTCGCTCTCGGCCCATTATATTATTTTATATGATATGCAAAACCTTATCATTCGACTGAAGTTTATTGGTTTTGAAATACGTACACGTTCTCTTGACCCTCCTCTATCTTCGCTCTCGGCCCATTTTATATATTATGCCTAACCTTATCAAATTTTGAATGAGGCACGGGAAATAATTTTATAATATATAGAGATAAATTTAATTAAAAATTAATATTTATTTATTTTTTAAATAGGAAAATTATTTTTTCAATATGATGATGATAGTGGTGGTTGACGTCTATTAAGACCAAATTTTGGCCTATCAGACCTAAGAAACGAATTATTTAGTTTGATTTAAGATTTTATTCTTATGTTCAAAAAGCTTGCATAGAAGCTTCTCGAGCTCACTATAATTTTGACATCATAAAAAGCTAGGAAGGTCAGTGTTGCAACAAAGATTATGAAACTGAGATCTAATGTGGTTGTACGTGGGGCACTCTAAGAGGAAGTGATTTTGATCCTCGATGTTCATATTCTCACAAAGATGGCAAAGCCTTTCCATCCATGGTGTTTTAGGAACTGCCCAACGACTCGTTTCACTATGGAGCTCCTGAGTTCGTTCTAATCTTGGCTATATTACTTTTCTTCTTTGAGCTAGTTAAAACAGAGAGATACTTTTGATCTTCTAGGGTGGGGTTGATGACCTCCTTATAATATCTTAATTTTCTTTTAGCTGCTAAATCTTTCTCACACCACATTTTTTCTTTGAACTTTGAACTAACAATATTTTTAATGTTATTAATGTTTTGCAATGCAACATTCTCGTCTATCTCCCAATGGTTTAACCAGGCGCTGGTGTCTTTATACCAACCTCATTTGAGCCTTAGGTGGTTTCAGTTGGAATTTAAAGCTAGCTTAGGAAGTCTATGGTGGTTTATTTTGAAATAAGATTTTTAAAATTTTAATTTAATTAGTAATAATTATTGGAAGATCATAGAAATATTTAAAGAAATTTTTGGTAGTAATCATAAGTTAAATTTTGGAAATTATTTCTAAAATAATAATAAAAATTAAGAAACTTTTTTTATAGTAATTATAAGTGAAATCTTGGAACTTATTTCCAAAATTAATCACATTATTTCTATATTTTTAATTAAATTGATAAATTAAAAAAAAAATCATATGAACAGGTGTCACTATATTAATTCTATTTAAAGTTATAATTTAATTTTTTTCATTTTTTTTTTTAATTTTGGTAATTTGAGATGTATCATAAAATAAGTGTTTTGACGCTTATTATGTATGGATGTCTATCTGTGTTTGTAGTGTCTATTTTGAAATAGAACTTCCAAATATAATGTTATATCTATGGAATGGGTTATGGTTTTTTGGACATGTGGTATTGATAAACAATGGTATTGGCCCATGATAATGTAGCAAAGACTATTTACACGTTAAGAAACATCATAGTAATGTGGAGGTGAATTTTAATGGTTAAAAATATTGTTACATGTTTTATATATATATATATATATATGTTTAGCTCATGTTAATTCATTTTATAATGAATAATAAAATTATTTAAAATAAAGTTACAATTTAATGGTGGGGGCTAGGTTGTTGCCAACCCACCTAGCCATTCAATCGAGGGGCACAGAAACACACCTTGTAGCTAGTCATTAAAAGCTTCAACTTTGCATGATGAGCATTGCCAATTCTATGTATGGTATACACCACTCCCATCATTTACACTCTTGTCAAACATGGCTCACAATCTCTTCGCCTAATCATCTGAGCTTCTCCCATGCCACAAAAAAATGCTATGCAACCACCAAAAATGCAATTTAATTCCTTAGACATGGAAATTCAAAGCTCTAACTCTATCAGCCACATTGAACAACAAGCTACCAAACACATTAGGGAAATTGCAAAAGAAACTCCAATGGTAATAATAGTTCAAACCCCCCTCAGATGTGATATTTCATTTTGGAAAAGAGTGGATAACACTAGTTCATCACTATATGTCATGCTCACAGAGTTTCATTACTTCTAGTTATCTAGTCAGAATTGGAGAATGGAAAAGTCATCTTGTGAGCAAGTTTTTCTCCACAAAGTTGGCATTTTCTCTTCTTAATCTCAATTGGAATTTAGTCTCACTCGATAATAGCGCTTTGTGTGTGGAGGTATATGTTGATTCCCAAAGCTAACCAAAGCACTCTACAATGATGAAGCGACACTACATCTATCTAGCAGTTTTTCCCTTGGGAAGGTTTACTCTTTTCTCCTCTCTTTTTTTTCAAGTATTCTTTTTATGATCTTCGTGTCTAGTCTTTTTCTTCCCACAACAATGGCTTATATATATATATATATAATATATATATATATATATATGAGATTAAAAAAAAGGTTTATGGTAAATATTGAACTTTATATTTTATTAGTTAAATTTACATATGAAAGTTTAAAATATAAATTATATATCTATATATTATATTATCTATATATATATATTATATATATATATATTATATATATATATATATTATATTATATATATATATATAATATATATATATATATATATATAATGATTCTTTGCTATAATTTTTTTTTTTTGAATCGAAGCTTTGATATTAATCAATAAAACATGTTACATTGATGATTTAGAATGCTCCTACAAGAGTTTTATTTTCATATACCATCATCTAAAGTTTACATAATGAACTCTAATATCAATAGAGATACCAAAATAGAAAATTTTAACATGACCATGTGCCTAGGTCAACTGCAAGATATCTTCTGAGTTCCATTGCTTTCTTAGCCAAGCCAGACTTACAAAATTTTGAAATGAAGAAAGAGTTAGCATTGATTTAAATAAGAGATACAAACACCATAGAAACAACCAACATCTCCCAATAGACCAAAACCACACCATGGAAGCTCCAAAGTACACCAAAATACTTAACATGGGAAAGTAAAATTAATACCCATAGTAGACAGTCCAACAAACTTGTGCCAAGACATGGTGAACTAAGATCTTCCATAATCACATCAAAACATTAGTGACTAGAACCATGCCATAACCATGCTTTCTAACCAAACCAACTTGAACAACAGAAACATGATTCGAACCTAACAACATGAAAAGAAAGAACATGAATTCTCGCCAACACTGCCAACCCTCTACAACACTAATCATTCTCTAAGGAGGAAATTGTGGCCATCACATGAGCACTTGGACCCAGGGGATTAGATTGTAATATCTCCACTCTCATATTTACTCACTATGTAGCCCTCTACGTGAGCGAAACGAGAAACAAGGTTCTCTAGGAAAAACCTTTGACTTTGGACCATTCTTTTAACATCCTCTAGGGAGGAGAAGAAATTAAATTTTCCAACTTCTTATCTTTGAGGACCAAACTCAGTAAGGTTAGAATTAATTGGTGCAAAGCTAATGAATTCAAAAATAGTTTCTTCCTGCTCCTGGAATGCCCAGGGTTAAGAATCCACTTTGAAACATCATCAAGTAGCTCTGAATATGAATGGGCTTAACAATACATCCCATGTTGAGTCTCCTACACCCAAATTTCTTTTCTCAATTCTAGTCAAATAATATTAAAGTATGTGGCAACGGAATCATGGCAAAAGTGTATGACACTCCACTTCCCCAAAGAGGCACTGCCACCTCCTCCCATTGGCATCGTATGCATTGTCTAGGAGGCATCAATGCAGTGGAGAAGGTACACTTTTGGTAGTTGTTGTAAAATCCATGACTTACAAAATAACAAGAGAAAATACTAGGCTCACCATCTTGACATCGTGACCATAATCCCAATAAGTCATTTCCAAACAAATGATTCATAACCCACCAGATTTATAGGAGGGACAAATGGGGACTCACCAGCTTCAACAAACACCAAAATATGCCCAGGTATAACACAAGATATTGGATACAAACTTCATAATGGAATTCACCGAAAATAATAATAATAATAATAATAAATAAATAAAAAAAATCATCTAATTCTCATAACATCAAAAACTTCATAACTTGAGGCACCCCAAAGACATGAACTCTGAAAACAAATACCCAAAAGAACAAGAATGGCCTGTTGACCTCTAAATTCTACCAAGAACTGTAGAATAAAAAATAGGTTAACTAACCCCAACAACATAAACCGCCACATGAATTTAAAAGGCCCACAAAGAAAATAACCCAAAACAAAGGACTAAAAATGAGCACAAGAGAAAATAGTTAGAACCCTCACCATCACATCACAAATCCTGAAGCCTCTCAATCGAGAGCAGTCTCTAGCACCATTAAATCTCTAGAATACCAAAATCACTCTTTCCATAGAATAAACAATCAACCAGTAAACGGAAGTTAAGATCCAAACCTCGTCTCCACTCCAACATGTGGCTATCGTCCCCAATACCTCCAATGTACCATGCATATAAAGGGGCCTCCACTCCATGTTGCCAACTGTAAACATGCATGTTACATTGAGCGGGTTCCTGTCATGCCCCTACATGCTATTAATGCACATTTCAATTGGAAGTTGGTAGGCACAACCCTCAATATTCCATGTCATTAACATTAACACCCCCATCGGGAGTTTTATTGTAATTCTTTTAATAAAAGCAAAATTACAATATAAAATATTAAATTGAAATATTTTATTATTTTTATTATTTTTAGTTTTTATTTATTTTCAATTAATCTTACATTATGTTTTATTTTTCTTCTTATGTGACCAAAATTTTTATTTTATAAACACTATTAATTTTGTTTTACAATAATAGATTTATTTAAATTAACCATTTATAAAATTCAATTTAAAAATCATTAAATATTTAGAAGTTAAAATAACTAATAAAATTTCAATATCTATGATACAATAATATACTATAATATTATTATCAACGTTAACAAATGATGATATTATTATCAACGTTAACAAATGATGATATTATTATCAACGTTAACAAATTAATTTCTCGATAATATAATACTATTATGAACATTAACAAATGAATTTCTCTAAAATAAAGTTAAACTAGTATTTAAAATTTGAATATGTTACAATATAGTCAATATTTTTTTAAATATTTTTATATAATGCAGTTTTTATTTTATGTAATCTAATTTAACAAAGTATGTTTGTTTTCTTTTTATTTTGGGATTTTATAATTACTAAAATAAAAAACAATATTTAAGTAAAAATTTAAAACAAAGACTAATATTTGAAAAAAATTTAATGTGTTTATTTTATTTTTATTTTATTTTAAGCTTGGCAAGTTGCATTTTCATTATGTCCAGTTATATTACCTCTAAATTTAATTCATTATTTTATATTATAATATAATTATATCACATAATATTTTATTGTATAACTATATATTTTAAAAATTTTAATTTGTAAATTTGTTCCATATATTTTTTGCTTTAGGCTTATACAATATTTACATATGATTATATTGTTCGCTTAGAAAGGACTTGAACCAAAAAGACCAAAGTCCTTGCTCATATAACCATTGCCAATCACGCCTCTTACCTAGCCATATATATATAATAGTTGAATTTACTTCTTATTTACATCCCAATACATTAGGATATGAATTTTTATTATTTTTTATATAAAATCTATATGAAAATAGGTAGTTCAAATCTACTTGTTTTTTATTAAATATGTAACTAGAATTATAAAACTAAAATAAATACCATTACTTGCATGATTCTATTTTGAACCTTTTTAAAAATAAAAAAATGGAAAGAGATATTTTCATAAATCGTTACCTTCCTTTGGTTGATAACGTTTGAAAACAATAGCGGAGAGTTTTATGTTAGAGAAGCAATGGATAAGGAGAGTGTGATAGAAGCCACAATTTAGCATTTGGATTGGATTTTTCATGAAAGTGTTTCTCATGTATCAATTTATCGGATCAATTTAAATTTTAATATAAGTGGGTTGGATAATATCAATTCAAGGACGACCAGTGATCAAATTTGAAGGGTGGGTCTTAATTTCATTTAGAAGGGAACACATCTAGGTCGCACTTCTATAATGAAAAGCATAAAAAAAAAAAGCAATTCAATTGGCAATAGTAAATTATTTTCAAATTTCATTGTATTTTTTCACAAACAAAAAGATACTACTATGTCAAAGGCTGCATTAGTAAATGAATTACTCTTACACGTGTGATTGAGAAATGTAACCACACAAGATCATATTACATAGGCCTTGAACTCAAGCACAATTGAACCAACTATAGGGACCAAAACATAGTTGGGAAACTGCATATAAGTACAAAAAATAAACATATATACATAATTACATCTTAATGAAATTGAAATAAAAATAAAAATACGAAGAAACAAAAATACTTATATTAAAAATATATGGAAGGTCTCATTTATAAAATTAAAAATAAATTCTAGCTTATATAGGAAGTATCAGTGTAATTCTAGCTTATAAACTTCAAATTTGACCAAATCACTATTCTATTGTCTATTAAAACTCTTTTGGAAAGCTGAGACTTCCAATATTTGCACATCTGAAATTATTGGAACTACAGTCCCTGTACTTGGTCGTAAAATAGATCTAAGATAGCTTTTTCTTTCAGTTATAAAACTTTGACATTGGTGGTCCTCTAGCTTAACATATCTTGTGCAATATCCTGCAATGATTATATTCAATATGTGTTAGAAAAACTTCACATACAAACTTGAAAAATATGGTTATGCTTTCATTTACAGAAGGAAAATGGTATAAAACTAAAAAAATTCACTTACCAAAATGGTTCATTCAAGTGCTCGATAGAGTAAGACAATGATGGTAATAAACACCAAAACTTACTAGTTCTTTCAATCTATTTTCATAGTGGAAGAGGTTTTCGAGTTTTCATCTCTTTCCATTCATCATAAATAGCATTCCAATCTACCTCATTTAGAGCATGAGGTGCACTGAGAGAGATAAACATTAACATATCCAATGTTTTTAAAGAAAGCCTTGACCTATCCTCATTTTTTATCCGATTTAATTTTGAAAAACCTCTTTCACAAACTGTTGTACTAGCCGGAATAACAAGAATTGCTTGTCATAGTTGCATTAAGCATGGAAATCATTCAAACCATTCAATTTCACCTCCACATAGATCCCATGCTCCAAACATATGATTTTTTGGGTAAGATTTATACATAGTACATATAAATTCATCCATTTCACCCATACATTTAATGTTGTCCACAAAGAGCAAGCCTCCAGCACTAAATTTTTCACATAAACATGTCAACCATCTTCTTGTTTGAGAGTCTCTATCATCCATATCCTCATAATAATTACGAGGACTAAAAAACTTAGCTGCATTAAAAATAGGTAAATCTGTGAACCTTGCATTTAAAGAGTCAATCACCTTCATTACAAAATCATTTCCCAGCATAATGCAGTCATCTAGTGTCCCTGATCTTTGTGACTTTGGCAAACTCTCAAACCTCAATTTATGTACATGTACTATACCTGTGCAATCTGTAAACTCAAGAGTTCCTTGTTGTGTTTTATTTAAGAAGGATGACGTATGCATTGCACCTGCCCCAAATGTGCCTCTTAGAAATCGCTTATGAAGCAAGCTAATAGTGATATCCAAAGTTGTTCCAATAGATGTAATGTCAACATGATCCTCTTGCTTTTGATTCAGCTTATTTAATTCAATAAGCACATCTGCAAGTAAGTGGATGCAAAATTGAACTTGAAATATTGTAGCCATCTCATACATTTTTTTCTCCACTAACTCCCAGTCCTTTAACAAAGCAGGCATGAGCTTAATGAGTCTTTCCATGACTTTTCCTCTAGAAAGCCATCTAATATGATGAATTTGTAACACTTCTAGCCTTGTGGTTTGAAATGACTCCATTAGCTCTTTCAATTCTCCATGTCTTTTAGTAGATTTCCCTAACCATGAATAGATCTTGTTTGCAAACTTTTCAATAGCTTGCAACTCTTCAAAATAAGATGAAGCATCATTAGCTGCTAATGCTTCTCCATGCGCTATACAGTGGATATCTACTAAATGAGGGGTATGTCGACGAAGCTTAGTAGATAAACCTTCACGAACGCCCCTCATGGATGATGCTCCATCAGATCCAAATCCAACTAACTTTGTCATGGATAGATTCATGTCTGCTAAAAGAGATGTCACAGCATCATACATAGACTGTGATGTTACATCCCTAATTTGTAGCAATTGTATGAATTTTGTAGCACATGGACCTCTTCCTTCATTGGTCAAATATGTAATATAAATAATCAAATGCTGCACCATAGTCCGATCAGTGCTTTCATCAACTAAAAGTGAGTAATATGGACTTTGAAAAATCTCATCCTTTAATTTTTTCCAATGTACCTCCTTAGTAGCTTCTAGAAAGTCTTTTCCAGATGTTGTATTTGTATATGATGAGTATTCATTTGTTAGAGGCATGTGAGGAGTGTTTTTATACCTATTCAAGTCACAAATTGGATTATATACTTCCAAAGGTAAATCATGTATTGCAACAAAATACATGTTCTCAATAACTGATATAATTCTCTCTTTCTGAGCATCAACCATTAGTTCTACATGTTTTGTAATTGGAATAGTACTCCGTTTACTTTCTCCCTATACAAGTTGCAAAGCAAATTTATGAGCCTCTGATGTTGCATGGATGTTTAAAGCACTAACTTGAAGGGTTGTGCTTCCATCTTTAGCAAATGGAGTTTCCCTTTTAAATTTTACACACCATGAACATTTTATCCTATCAATACCATTAAAATCTTTTACAGCCTAAGCCCATGGAAATCTCAACTTCCATTTAGACTTGAATGATCTTTTGTACCTCTTGGATGTTGGTTCCTCTTAAAGAAGTTCCGCACTATCTGATTCATGGTCCTCATCCACATGATCATATACTTCGTTTTCAGAAATATGTGGTTGATTAGAACATTGAGAGATACCAAATGCATCAGAAAGTGAAAGTTGCTTCAAATCCTTTTTGGGGCGACCAAGAGGTGGCATTTTATACCTATAGTCAACAAAACAAGAAATATAAAAATACATAAATTATTTGAAAATAAGACAATATATAACAAATTCATATGAAAACTAATGAAAAGCAACAAATAGATCTCACACACATAGGTCTGTTGATCATT
>APFE030308378.1:1167-14059 GCA_000404065.3 Pinus taeda | reverse complement strand
CATAATTTTTCTAAATTTAATTTTAAGATTTTTTAAATTAAAATGAAAATAAATTCCAAAATAGATATCACTATTATTATGCTAATAGACAAATTAGATATTTCATACTAATAACTTAATTATTATGGTTGTTGTAGACTTTTAACTTCCATGAAATATGTTGGAATATACATAGTAGTAATGATATATGATGATAAGATTTGTGTGCAATTTAGGTATTCTTTTTTAATAAATTTATCTCAAATTAATTAATTTCAGAAAATTTCATAACTCTACATGTCACATTGGGAATCTGGTATTGGTAATCCATGGTATTACCACATGGTATTGTAAGAAGCTCTATTTACTATCTAAGAGTATCCATGGAAGTGGGAGTCAATCTACATGTCTAAAATTATTGTTATATGCTTTATAACCCTTAAATTAAATTTTTTTATAATAATAATAAAGTTATAATTCAATTAACTTCTATGATTTTTTTTAATTTGGACAATGTCACATGTATAATGGGTGTAGAGTTTTGATTGTTATCACACATTAATTTCTATATTTTTTATCAAACAATTGACCAGATGAGTGCAATGGTTATAATAAAATAAACAAATCATTTTCTAGTCAAATCTTTGCAACAATCTTTTTAATTAAATTGAAAATCAAAAAGTGTCAAAGCCACCTTTTAAATAAATCTCAACTATCTATTCACAACTAATATTAAAAATAATCCTAGCATCAATCTATTAGTTTTTGATGATTAAATTAAAATTCTAGAATTCCAATTCCAAGATATACACTCCTATCAACATAGTGAAATTAAGCAAGCATACGTATGTTGTCACAAATTCAATTATATGTATTTTAAATTTCTAAATTATGTTTTCCCATATTTGTTTTTTAATCACTAAGATCTACATTAATGTGCATGAACATATATTTGCAATATTATTTTTTTAATATTTAATGTTTTCATTTTCTCTTTGTTTCGTGTAATCAATGCTAAGTTATATCCAGGAACTCTGATGTTGAGTTCAATTTGAAGCACTTTCATTGATATGTTTAGTCTATGAAATATTTTTCTATTAAAATTATGCAAAACTTGAATACATTCTCATTTCTATCTTTATGAATAGAATTTAAAGATACAATCGAAAGTATAATAAACACATAATACATATATTAACGTTTCACTAACTTCATTATTTACCAAAACCCCTCATTTAATAAATGTGAAATATGGGTGACACTTTCCATGTCATTTGAAAAATGAGAATATTGAGATATCAAAATAAACTTTTAGATGGTTAATAACATATTAAAAAAAAATAAGAAAAATATGAAAATATATTTAAATCTCATACATACCGAAATATAGCTGAGTATAAAACACGCGCCGTACATACCGGAATATACAACACGCTACCATACATACCGGAGTGTAATAGGCTTCTTTTGTGAGATAATATAACGAAGGCGAACAGCCCCGGGCATTGTCAAACTGAAACATGACTCTTTATTGTCAAAGTTTATAACAAACTCACTACTGGGCATAAACTCTTTTGAAAATTAGATGAACACTATGCATAAATTATAACAAACTTAACCTATAACTATCCCGAATGCATATATCGTGAACGCACATATACGGTTTCGGGGTTTATAACAAATTACAAGCGCCCACTACTTAGCATAAATTCAAATAAACTTAACATCGCGAACCCACATATGGCGGTTTCAGAGTTTATAACAAACTACACGCGCCCACTACTTTGGCATAATTTCGTTTGAAGTTTCGATGAACGCTGATTGGAATAAACTAGTTTGAATTTTTTTATTCCAACCACCCACTACTCGCATTATCATGGCCTCCCGCCTTTAACAAAAAATATCCCTGACAAAAAGACCTGTGTTCGGACGCTCTTTATGGTTGACTTTAATGCTGGTACTCTCCTTGAAAATGGTTTTAGGGTTTCTGGAAAGGTCTTAACCGGTTGCACCCACACCTGCAGGTTCTCCTCACACCAACCCGACTTTTGTCAACTCATGCTCCGTCATTTCGTCATTTTCGTTGTTCTGCCGCGCTGAGAGCCTGCTCTGTCTGTGGGGAAACTCTGGTTCTCTGAATCCTGGTTTGAATGCCGACTCTGTGACTATCCTTCGTCTTTGATATTTATGGGCGGTGAGTTCTTGACGGTCTGTGAAGGCACATTTGGCTCTACACGATAACAACTGGTTGGCTGTATATTTGTTTGTTTATTTTTCTGAGGTCGACACTCTTTCAATCTGGTTAATTGTTGGTTTCATTTCATGACAGGTCCTTTCTTCAAGCCCTGCGCTTCCTTGCTATCATACTTCCGCCTTTCTCCTTCAGTTTCTAACCACCTCTGCCACTGTATTTCAGGGTTTTATGGTTGTACTGGTATTCTTCTCGGCTCCCAGGTTTTGTGGTAAGACCCTGGTCCCTTCTAGTTTTACTTCCACCTTTAAGTGCTCGTATATGTATTTATACAAGTCTCTAACCCGTTTTGTTTTGGTTGCAGGTGAGTCCAGGCGACTGACCCGTGCTTGCGGTATTCCTAATCAACTCCTCCTCGCGGCTCTTTCCGGGTAGTGTCTCACATATATTACTGTAGCTATTTGTATGTTGTTTCTGGTTCTTAGGATAGTTCGCCTGTGCTATGGAACAATGGGGTGTTCTGTTATCTGTGTAATGGTTTCTCTTTGGCGTTGATTAATGGCCTCGGCCTTACTCCTGTATATGATTGTCGAACTCCTTCCTACTCAAACCCTTGTTGGGTTTTTACGGGCTTTTAAGTCGTCGCACTATGTAGGAATTATTTGGTTATGTTCTGAACAATTCAGGGTTTCGAACCCTCCTCCTGTCACTTTCTATTTTCTCAGCTATGTAAACCCTAGGGTTTATCCAAACCCTTGTCTGATGACTCCGTTAATGATTACGGCTGTAACTATTTGGCTTCTGGTTATATATTTATCTTGTTCGAGATTCTGCTCCGTGATGGCTATGCCAGTTCTTAAGCGCTATTCTATTGTATCATTCATTGCTTGGTGGTTGAGTTTGTAATTCTGGTTCTGTTCTTTAAATTCTCGTTTTGTTATAATGCGCTGATTTATTTGATACACTTGAACAGTATATGAGGGTTTGTGGAATCGTATGAAATGATACAATATTTTGTTAGCTTGCTATGGCACTTTACTCTGTTTTTAATTCATCAGGGGGGTTCTTATGAAATACCTGTATTTCTCCTTTTCGTAAGCACAGACTTTTGTCCTCTGGTTATGGGAATGTCTTTGACTGTTAGCGTCCGCTACTCTTATGCATTCGTCTAGATGTTGGCTTGTGTGTGCAACCTTGTATGCGCTCCGCCAGATAGTGTTGTGACTATCACGTCTGCTCCACTTATAGATTGTATCTGTCTGTTATTTCAAACATAATTTGACTGTACAGGAATTTATACTACGATGCAAGAATTTGTCTATTACAATGATGATTAAGGAAACGAATAAACAATAAGTATTGATTTTGGAAATGACTGTAGCTTCTGTTTCTTTTTTCATATGAGAGAGGAACCTTTTACAATCATACCCCTGCTATCTTTAAACTCAAAGAACCTAACTGTTCTTTCTCAGTGGAACTGTCCCAACAGATTTGGGCAACTGTTTTTATCTAACTGTCTATAACTAATACAATGCTTTTAAAGAAAATTAATTAACTAAAAATTATGTTTCTGTTTGTAATTCCCAAATAAGACAGAATCAGTGCATGAACTAATTTAACCGAATCCTATCATCATTCTAAAAAAAAAGTAAATAAAACAAGTAAATGAAATAAAATAACCAACAAGTTTTTGACACCTGTCCAGTTATACGTAGTGACTGTGTGTTCTGTTTTTCTCTGAGACTGCCAGCCTCATTCTACCTCCTCCCAGCTGGATGCTCCTGCATCAGGCTCCCGGGGTGACAAAAAGTCATGGCTCTGTTCCATGAGGTCGTCAACAGAGTAGCCTGCCTTTTGTATTTGTGTCTCATTAAGCCATGAACTTTCTTCGATTGGACGGTTCTTCCACTTTACCAAATACCGCAAATACTCCTTCCTGTGTGTGCGCTTAGCTACCTGTGTGTCCAGAATTCCCTCAATCTCGACGGGTGGTGCCATCGGCATCTGTCTCTTCCATGAAGCTCCTTCCAATTTGGTGTCTCGCGGTGGCTCTGCTGCTGCATCATCTGTCGAACCTGCAACATAAGGGAACAGATCTGCCACGTTAAAAATAGGGGAAATACCAATCCCTGGTGGCAACTATATCTCATAAGCGTTCGCAGAAAATTTGCGAATGATCTTGCAGGGTCCGATCTTCTTAAGTTTGAGCTTGTTGTACTCTTGCTTTGGAAACCATTCCTTGCGTAAGTACGCAAGAACTTCATCCCCGACATTAAACTGAACTTCCCGGCATTTTGTATCAGCTCGCTGCTTGTACCTCTGACTGCTGTCCTATAGTTTCAGCTTAACCTGTTCGTGCAGTTTGCTCATAGCTTGGGCGAAATCTTCTCCATCAGCGCTCCGTTTTTCCAGTTTCCCCAAATCTCGTAACTCGTGCACTCCTCGCGGATGCATGCCGTACAGGATTTGGAATGGACTGTATCCTGTGCTATGGTTAGGGGAATTGTTATATGCGAATTTCGCCTGCTCTAGTACATGATCCCAAGTCCGGGAATTTTCACCTGTTAGACTTCTAAGCAAATTCCCTAGAATTCGGTTCACTACCTCTGTCTGTCCGTTCGTCTACGGATGATAATCGGAGCTGAACTGCAACTGAGTATTTAATTTTTTCCAGAGAGTTCGCCAAAAATGGCCTATGAACTTCACATCTCTGTCAGAGATAATGGTTCGTGGAAGTCCATGCAACCGCACAATCTCTGTAAAGAAAAGATGTGCTATGTAAGTAGCATCGCTGGTTTTCCTGCATGGTACAAAGTGTGCCATCTTCGAAAATCGGTCAACTACAACCATCACTGAATCAAAGCCTCGTTGTGTCTTTGGTAATCCCAATACGAAATCCATACTGACTGAATCCCATGGTCGACTAGGAATGGGCAATGGCATATAAAGTCCAGTGTTCTGACTGTGACCTTTTGCCAATTGACAAATCTTACACCTAGCCACATACCTCTGCACATCTCGTTGCAACTTAGGCCAAAAATAGAAATGTTGTACCTGAGCAATGGTTTTGTCAATTCCAAAGTGTCCTGCCAGGCCTCCGCTGTGTTTTTCCTGTATGATATTTTCCCGCATAGAACAGTTGGGAATGCATAACTGCCCTCCTTTGAATAGCAATCCCTCTTGTAGATTGTAGTCCAGCCACTTGTTGTCATTTCGTAATAGTGGGTTTTGGCAAGCCTCATAGGCCTCCATAAACTCGGTGTCGGTCGGATACAGCTCTTTCAAATGTTCAAATCCTAAGATCTGCATTGTGCTTTCCTGTAACAGTAATGTTCTCCTATTAAGTGCATCTGCTACCTTATTTGATTGCCCACTAATGTGTTTTAGTACAAACGTGAAACATTGCAAGTACTCAACCCAAGCTGCATGCTTATGGTTCAATTTATGCTACTGCATAATGTACTGTAACGCAAAATTATCAGAAAATAAAACAAATTCGTTACCCAATAGATAATGTCGCCAATGCTTCAAAGCCTGCACAATGGCGTAACACTCCTTGTCATAGGTCGAGTACTTCTGTCTGCTCTCATTTAGCTTTTCGCTGAAATAAGCAACTGGTCTGTCCTCCTGGCTAAGAACTGCCCCAATGGCTGTACCACTGGCATCGCAACGAACTTGAAAAAGTTTGTTGAAATCCGGCAGTCTCAACACTGGCCTTTTAGTGATCTTTTTTTTCAAGATCTGAAAACTGTGTTCTGCTGCTTCTGTCCAGTGAAATGGCTGATTCACTTTCTTGATTATATCCAACATTGGTGCGCAAATCTCACTGAAATTTCTGATGAACTTCCTGTAAAAACTGGCAAGTCCATGGAAACTTCGAACCTCAAATAAACTTTTCGGAGAAGGCCAGCTAACTATAGCTGTCACCTTTTCTGGGTCCATCTTTAATTCATTCTCTGCAATAACAAAACCCAGATATATTAGTTCCCGCTGAAAAAAGGTACATTTCTTCAAGTTAATTAACAACTTGTTCTGCTGTAATTTTCTCAACACACTCTGCAAATGCCTGAAATGCTCCTCCTTAGTCTTACTAAAAATCAGAATATCGTCCAAGTAAACTATTACAAACTTACCGTTAAATTCCTTCAGCACTTCATTCATCAGACGCATGAAAGTGCTGGGAGCGTTTCTCAAACCAAACGGCATCACCAGCCACTCGTATAAGCCTTCGTTTGTCTTGAAAGCGGTTTTCCATTCATCTCCCTCACGAATCTGGATCTGGTGATATCCACTTTTCAAGTCAATCTTTGAAAAGTGGGCCGCTCCACTCAAACAATCCATCATATCGTCCATCCTTGGTAAGGGAAACCTGTACCTAACAGTAATTTTGTTAATAGCCCTGGAATCCGTACACATTCTCCACTCTCCTCCTTTCTTCGGAGCCAAAACAGTAGGTACTACACATGGGCTCATGCTCTCCCGAATCAAACCTTTGTCCAACAACTCTTGGACCTGTTTCCTAATCTCTTCATGGTCCTTGGGAGTCATGCGGTAAGCTGCTTTATTTGGCAGACTTGCCCCTGGTATAAAGTCAATGCAGTGACTAATACCCCTCCTCGGTGGCAACTCATCTGGAAGATCATCCACCACAATGTCTCCAAAATCCTGCAGCAACCTCTGAACTTCTTCTGGTCAATCTGAAACCTGTGTGTGGAGTACCACTGCTCTTGGTCTCCTTATGACAGCAAAATTTATCTCGCTGTCCTCAATCTGTTTTATGGATTCTTTCCCACCTAATAGCAGTGCTTTCACTCCACTAGCTTCTGTTGTATTTTCCTCCTTGATGGGTACAAGCGTATGCTTGATCCCATCTTTCACAAACTTATAGCAGTTAGTTTTCCCATCATGAACTTCACTTCTGTCAAACTGCCAAGGTCGTCCTAATAGCAAATGATAGACATCCATTGGCATGACATCGCAAAGGATCTTGTCCTTATACTTACCAATCTGAAACTCCACCTCACACTGTTCATCAACTAACAGTTGATGCCCCTTCTGCAGCCACGATACTTTGTAGGGAGTGGGATGTTTCAGCTTTTTCAATCCCAGCTTCTCCACCATCTCCACAGCTACCAAATTATCAGTACTTCCACTGTCAATGATCACCTTACAACACTTACCTCGTGACTTGCAAACAGTGCGAAACAAAGCCTTTCGCTGATCTGGTTCTGCAACTTCCTTTGCTGGTTTTAACAGCACTTTATTTAACACCAAGGCTTCGCCTGTTTCAGGTGTATTCTCTGCTTCTTGAGGTGTCTCCTCAACATCTTCAGGCTGAGCAACATAGGTTCCTCTCCCGCCTGCTGGTTCACCTTCCGGACAGTCATACGACTTGTGTCCAAATTTATGACAACGGTAACACTGGACAGTTCCCTTGCCCCGACCAAATCCTCGTCCCCTCTGAGCTGGTCGTCCTTCCCTGTTGCTGTTGTCCTTATCTGTTGTACTAGCAGATTTGGAACTGCTGCCCTCCTCATTCGGACTTGCACCTCTACCCCTGCCATAAACCTTGCCTTTTCCTCTGCCAGAACCACCTCCTCTCCTGGTGTTCTATTTCCTATTTATCTTCTCCTCTGCCTTCAGTGCAAATTGATAGGCTTCATCCAATGTTTATGGCGAAAGAATACCAATTTCGTCCAAAATCTCCCCTCTCAAGCCATTTACAAATCTGGTTGTTTTCTCTGAGGTATCTTCCACATACCCTGCTCGCAAATTCAATTTATAAAATTCCTCTGTAAACTCCATAACAGTCATCCCTCTCTGTTTCAGGTTCTGTACCTGTCTGTACAACATAATCTGATAATCCTTTGGTAGGAACTTCTCCTTCAGCTTTGCTTCCATTCTGGCCCACTTCTTGATTAGCTTCTTGTTTAATCTTCTCCTTTCTGCCTGAACGATGTCCCACCATAAGGACACATGTCCTTTCAGCTTAGTGGCGGCAAACTTTACTTGCTTGTCTTCACTGGTTTCCTCAAACTCAAAAAATTTATTAACTTCACTCAGCCAATCTAACAACACATCTGCCGACAAACTCCCGTCATAAGTAGGTAACTCGTGCCTCGGCTTATGACTGGGCAGCAAAACTGACTTTAATAATCTCAGTTCCGGTGTTACTCCCTCATACTCATCCTCCTCTGGTTCAACTGTTTCTTCATCACTGTTATCTGTTGGGTTTCTTCTTCCTCCAGCCTCTATCACTGCCAATCTTTCACGCAAAACTCGTATCTCCTCTCGCAATCCAGCATCTACTAGCCTGTGGACTACTCGTCCTCTTCCTCTTCCTCTTCTCTTCCTCTTCCTCTTCCTCTTGCTTCACCTTCACCTTCTACCTATTCCATTAGTTCTAACTCAAGAAACTAGCTTTGATACCACTTATGATGGCCTCCTGCCTTTAACAAAAAATATCCCTGACAAAAAGACCCGCGTCCGGACGCTCTTTATGGTTGACATTAATGCTGGTACTCTCCTCGAAAATGGTTTTAGGGTTTCTGGAAAGGTCTTGACCCGTTGCACCCACACCTGCCGGTTCTCTTCACACCAACCCGACTTTTGTCAACTCATGCTCCGTCATTTCGTCATTTTCGTTGTTCTGCCGCGCTGAGAGCCTGCTCTGTCTGTGGGGAAACTCTGGTTCTCTGGATTCTGGTTCGAATGCCGACTCTGTGACTATCCTTCGTCTTCGATAGTTATGGGCGGTGAGTTCTTGACGGCCTGCGAAGGCACATTTGGCTCTACACGATAACAACTGGTTGGCTGTATATTTGTTTGTTTATTTTTCTGAGGTCGACATTGTTTCAATCTGGTTAATTGTTGGTTTCATTTCATGACAGGTCCTTTCTTCAAGCCCTGCGCTTCGTCCCTAATGTGCGGGTAAGGGATGGTTCCTTGCTATCATACTTCCGCCTTTCTCCTTTAGTTTCTAACCACCTCTGCCACTATCTTTCAGAGTTTTATGGTTGTACTGGTATTCTTCTCGGCTCCCAGGTTTTCTGGTAAAACCCTGGTCCCTTCTAGTTTTACTTTCACCTTTAAGTGCTCGTATATGTATTTATACAGGTCTCTAACTCGTTTTGTTTTGGTTGCAGGCGAGTCCAGGTGACTAACCCGTGCTCGCGGTATTCCTAATCAACTCCTCCTCGCGGCTCTTTCCGGGTAGTGTCTCACATATATTACTGTAGCTATTTGTATGTTGTTTCTGGTTCTTAGGATAGTTCGCCTGTGCTATGGAACAATGGGGTGTTTTGTTATATGTGTAATGGTTTCTCTTTGGCGTTGATTAATGGCCTCGGCCTTACTCCTATATATGGTTGTCAAACTCCTTCCTACTCAAACCCTTGTTGGGTTTTTACGGGCTTTTAAGCCGTCGCACTATGTAGAAATTATTTGGTTATGTTCTGAACAATTCAGGGTTTCGAACCCTCCTCCTGTCACTTTCTATTTTCTCAGCTATGTAAACCCTAGGGTTTATCCAAACCCTTGTCTGATGACTCCGTTAATGATTACGGCTGTAACTATTTGGCTTCTGGTTATATATTTATCTTGTTCGAGATTCTGTTCCGTGATGGCTATGCCAGTTCTTAAGCGCTATTCTATTGTATCATTCACTGCTCGATGGTTGAGTTTGTAATTCTGGTTCTGTTCTTTATATTATCGTTTTGTTATAATGCGCTGATTTATTTGATACACTGAACAGTATATGAGGGTTTGTGGAATCGTATGAAATGATACAATATTTTGTTAGCTTGCTACGACACTTTACTCCGTTTTTAATTTATCAGGGGGGTTCTTATGAAATACCTGTATTTCTCCTTTTCGTAAGCACAGACTTTTGTCCTCTGGTTATGGGAATGTCTTTGACTGTTAGCGTCCGCTACTCTTATGCATTCGTCTAGATGTTGGCTTGTGTGTGCAACCTTGTATGCGCTCCGCTGGATAGTGCTGTGACTGTCACGTCCGCTCCACTTCTAGATTGTATCTGTCTGTTATTTCAAACATAATTTGTTTGTACAGGAATTTATATTACGATGCAAGAATTTGTCTATTACAGTGATGATTAAGGAAACGAATAAACAATAAGTATTGATTTTGGAAATGACTGTAGCTTCTGTTTTTTTTTTCATATGAGAGAGGAACCTTTTACAATCATACCCCTGCTATCTTTAAACTCCAGGAACCTAACTGTTCCTTCTCCGTGGAACTGTCCCAACAGATTTGGGTAACTGTTTTATCTAATTGTTTATAACTAATACAATGCTTTTTAAAGAAAATTAATTAACTAACAATTATGCTTCTGTTCCTAATTCCCCAAATAAGACAGAATCAGTGCATGAACTAATTTAACCGAATCCTATCAGCATTCTAAAAAAAAAGTAAATAAAGCAAGTAAATGAAGTAAAATAACTGACAAGGTTTTGACACCTGTCCAGTTATACTTAGTGACTGTGTGTTCTGGTTTTCTCTGAGACTGCCAGCCTCATTTTGCCTCCTCAGAGCTGGATGCTCCTGCATCAGGCTCCCGGGGTGACAAAAAGTCATGGCTCCGTTCCATGAGGTCGTCAACAGTATAGCCTGCCTTTTGTATTTGTGTCTCATTAAGCCACGAACTGTCCTCTATCGGACGGTTCTTCCACTTTACCAAATATCGCAAATACTCTTTCCTGCATGTGCGCTTAGCTACCTGTGTGTCCAGAATTCCCTCAATCTCGACGGGGGGTGCCATTGGCATCTGTCTCCTCCATGAGTCTCCTTCCAATTTGGTGTCCCGCGGTGGCTCTGCTGCTGCATCATCTGCCGAACCTGCAACATAAGGGAACATATCTGCCACATTAAAGATAGGGGAAATACCAATCCCTGGTGGCAACTGTATCTCATAAGCGTTCGCAGAAAATTTGCGAATGATCTTGCAGGGCCCGATCTTCTTAAATTTGAGCTTGTTGTACTCTCGCTTTGGAAATCGTTCCTTGCGTAAGTACGCAAGAACTTCATCCCCGACATTAAACTGAACTTCCCGGCGTTTTGTATCAGCTCGCTGCTTTTACCTCTGACTATTGTCCTGTAGTTTCAGCTTAACCTGTTCGTGCAGTTTGCTCATAGCTTGGGCAAAATCTTCTCCATCAGCGCTCCGTTTTTCCAGTTTCCCCAAATCTCGTAACTCGTGCACTCCTCGCGGATGCATGCCGTACAGAATTTGGAATGGACTGTATCCTATGCTACGGTTAGGGGAATCGTTGTATGCGAATTCCGCCTGTGCCAGTACACAATCCCAAGTCCGGGAATTTTCACCTGTTAGACTTCTAAGCAAATTCCCCAGACTTCGGTTCACTACCTCCGTTTGTCCGTCCGTCTGCGGATGATAAGCGGAGCTGAACTACAACTGAGTATTTAATTTTTTCCACAGAGTTCGCCAAAAATGGCCTGTGAACTTGACATCTCTGTCAAAGATAATGGTTCGTGGAAGTCCGTGCAACCGCACAATCTCTGTAAAGAAAAGATGTGCTATGTAAGTAGCATCGTTGGTTTTCCTGCATGGTACAAAGTGTGCCATCTTCGAAAATCGGTCAACTACAACCATTACCAAATCAAAGCCGCGTTGTGTCTTTGGCAAACCTAGCACAAAATCCATGCTGACTGAATCCCATGGTCGACTAGGAATGGGCAATGGCATATAGAGTCCAGTGTTCTGACTGTGACCTTTTGCCAATTGACAAATTTTACACCTAGTCACATACCTCTGCACATCTCGCTGCAACTTAGGCCAAAAATAGAAATGTTGTACCTGAGCAATGGTTTTGTCAATTCCAAAGTGTCCTGCCAGGCCTTCCCTGTGTTTTTCCTGTATGATATTTTCCCGCATAGAACAGTTGGGAATACATAACTGCCCTCCTTTGAACAGCAATCCTTCCTGTAGGTTATAATCCAGCCACTTGTTGTCATTTCGTAACAGTGGGTTTTGGCAAGCCTCATAGGCCTCCATAAACTCGGTGTCAGTCGGATACAGCTCTTTCAAATGTTCAAATCCTAAGATCTGCATTGTGCTCTCCTGTAACAATAATGTTCTCCTACTAAGTGCATCTGCTACCTTATTTGATTGCCCACTAATGTGTTTTAGTACAAACGTGAAACTTTGCAAGTACTCAACCCAAGCTGCATGCTTGTGGTTCAATTTATGCTGCTGCATATTGTACTGTAACGCAGAATTATCAGAAAATAAAACAAATTCGTTACCTAATAGATAATGTCGCCAATGCTTCAAAGCCTGCACAATGGCGTAGAACTCCTTGTCATAGGTCGAGTACTTTTGTCTGCTCTCGTTTAGCTTTTCACTGAAATAAGCAACTAGTCTGTCCTCCTGGCTAAGGACTGCCCCAATGGCTGTACCACTGGCGTCGCAACGAACTTGAAAAAGTTTGTTGAAATCAGGGAGTCTCAACACAGGTCTTTCAGTAATCTTCTTCTTCAAGATCTGAAAACTGTTTTCTACTGCTTCAGTCTAGTGAAATGGCTGATTTACCTTCTTGATTGTATCCAACATTGGTGCGCAAATCTCGCTGAAATTTCGGATGAACTTCCTGTAAAAACTGGCAAGTCCATGGAAACTTCGAACTTCAAACAAACTCTTCGGAGAAGGCCAGCTAACTATAGCTGTCACCTTTTCTGGATCCA
>APFE030308375.1:60235-115128 GCA_000404065.3 Pinus taeda | reverse complement strand
TAATATAAAGCCACAAAAATAACAATAGAGGGATTCTATGGGGCTTAGTAATAACAATATGGGGGCAATAGGGGCACACCAATATTAATAAGGGGTATAACTACAATAGTAATGGGGTAATCACTAGTATTATAGGGACCCAACAGATTTACAAAAACAACACATCGTTTTCAAAACCCATGGGAAGAGAAAACAAGCCATGAATTTACAAAATCAACACATGGTTTTTCAAAACCCATGGGAAGAGAGAACAAGCCATGGATTTACAAAACAACACATGGGTTTCAAAATCCATTAGAAGGGAAAACAACACATGGGTTTGAAAACAAGATGTTTTGTTAAATCATTCAAATGAAGATATTGAAATTCTAATTATGAAATTCATTTAAAAGTTTAATCAATATATTAGGAAATATTATCTAAAATATATATTTTTCCCCAAATGTTTTGTGACAAGAATGGAATATTCAAAAGATGATGAAAGGAAAAAATGACAGAAATAGAACTTAAAGATGCAAGTGGTAGAGCAATCAGATTTAAGAGTGAAATTAGCAGATTTTGTGATGGTAGTTTCAACCTTTTTCCAGATTTCAAGGGAATAAATATATCATCAGTCTAATACACCTAGCATAAGAAGATCACTAGATTGAGGATCATGTTATAGATTTCCAGCATTTAGAAAACCAATTCCAGAGTTTAATGAACAATTCAATGTTCCCAGTAGATAAATTAGAGATATTATTTTATTTTAGTTATTGTTCAGGATTTTATTTCAGAATAATCGTAACAATTGAGGAGATATTTATTCTATATATTGTTTCATTTATAATGTAAAAGGGTTGGATTTTGATGCCAAAACCTTTTAGCTTTGTAAAACATTGATTATAGAATTCTTAATTAAAGCCTTACGGCTCTAGTTTATGGCAAAACTTGTGTTTCCTGTATGTTTTCCTAGTGTTTTCATATCTTATTTATGCACATGTTCAAAATAACAGAGGAGATTCTGGGTACAAATAGATTGAGTATCAATCTCTCTGAAATCCCCTGCAAAGTTGTTATCATTTAAAGAGATTAGTTTATTGGATAGGCTGTCTAAGATAGCTCCTCTAAATATTTAAATTGTTGCCTCTTGTCACCTCTTGAGTGTGTCTTGTTTGGCTATAGAAGTCTTTTACACGCATCCAAATTTTCCTGGTTGATTAAGTATTCAGTATGATTGCTTAATTATCATGAATTTCCTTATATTATTCTGTCAAATTCTTTAAAAATAATGTTATTCTGTCAAGCTAGAAGCTGACACTTTGAGAAAGAATATCTGACCATATAACTAAATCATATATCTGACCATTGTGCTTCATAGGATGTTGTTCAGTGACAGTGAAAAAAGTTAAACAAGGGCTCATAACTATTGAGGGAGCCCCCTTTGGTTCAAGGGCCATCTTGAACCTAAAGATTGGTCGAGTTGGTTTCTCGGCGTAGTTTTTATAGCCAAGAATTTCCTATGACAAAACAGGTACAACATTTGGCACCATTGTCGAGGAACAAAGTGACGAAGAAATTTTTCCCTGGACCACGATAATGAATTGATCTACTCTTTGCTGGTGAACTAAGACTAGACAATTGATATTGGTTGCATTTCTTTCACCTAGTGACTCCCCTTTTTCATATGGAGATTCCACTGGGTTACCAATTCCACTGTTTTGAAATCTCAATTCCCTTTACTGTTGTTTTCGTGAAAGGTTCATTGATAGTTGTAGTTAATAGTATATGTTTTTTCCTCTCAGCCATGATCACAAATCTAAGATATTCACAGAGGATGCAACTTTTAAAGTTCACATGCAAATATCTATTGCCTATGGAGTTTGAGTTTTATATTATAAATATGTTTCAAATTTTTAGTTGTTGGCAAAGTGATCTACTAGTAAATCCACTCCTCACTTGGCTACATTGGAATGCAGATTACACCTAACAGTGCCGATTTTCAATTCAGTTAGGTAAAGGTGCGTGGGATTGAATTAGTTATTTTCAGATTCAGTGTGTAGTAGATCAGTGGTTGGTGTGCAGTATGTGGATTATTTTAGATTGAACTGGTTTTTTTTTTGGGGGCATGCTATTTATAAGCATACGAGTCATAGATTACCAGTTTTCTTATAAATGAAAAATTATTTGATATGTTACCGCAAACGCCATGCCCAACAATTTGCATCATAAGGATTGTTTCATTTTAAGCAGCTGATAGGCATGAATAAAGAATTATTTTCAATAAATGGTGCTAGATATCATGGTGAGATTTTCTTTATTGTTTTAAGATTTATATTCTTTTTGGTGGGAATAATCCAAAATAGACAGAGGATGCATACAGGTCACAGTTTTTAGTGGTCAGATTATAAGTTGAAGTTACAACTAAGGATTGCAGTACTTCAGTTGGGAGTATCAATTTTATTATATCATATTGCAGCTTCAGGTCATAAGTTTATGGTATGAATCCATGCCCAACACTTAAGAAAACTGGTCTACTTGTTCTCTGCATCCCACAAGGGTAAGAAGTCCCTAGTTGGATTTGATGTTGTAATTTATTTTGAAACCCTATAAGTTACAAAATTAGTTAAAAAGAATTTGTCACCTTCCTACAATTCTATCCTTACCTTGATAAATTCTTTCCTTTAAATATCATTTCATCTAACCCTTTCCATTTCTAAACCATGAAGTTTTTATAAATGTCTCCAAGTTATTTTTAAAAGGTTCTTATTTTTAATAAAAATTCAATTTATTAATATATATTATATATTATATATATATATATATAAATATTACTATACATATACAGATATACATATACATATACATATGCATATACCTATATACATCCATATATATAAAATATATATATATACATATATATATATATATATATATATATATAATATATATAATTATATATTTTTTTTTTTTATAAAATTAATTATAGAAATTAAAACTTAGTTTAAAAAATAACTAGCCTAATCTCTAAACTATACCTCATTTATTTATCAAACGTCAGCCAAAGTCAAAAACGAAATGTACATTAAATTTCATTAAATTTAAAGCCCTCCAGATTTGTGAATAAATACATCGATGGTTATTGGTATTTTTTAGACCCCCCAACCCCTCAGACATTTAACCAGGTGGGGTCCGGAAAAGTTGTTTTCACTCTTACCGGGATTTACAAGTGTCACGTTCCCCTTCATTCTGGACCCCCCTTTATAAAACCTCTTACTACCTACCCCTTCTAGAATCCATTAATTATATGGTTTCGACTTTTATAAAATTTGGGGGGAATGGAATTTCATATGATTATAAAAATAATTTTATACGGATCGGAGGCTAAGTAAAAGAGATATGAGGTGAGATGATATTTTAAAGGAATTCATGGATGAGAGGCTAAGTTAAACAAGATTGATGGTGAAATGAAATTACAAGCTAAAGTGTAAAATGATTGTATAGCTACAGGTGAAATGAATTAAAAATATAAAATAAAAGGATCACTTCTGTGACCGTATGCTTATTAGATTGATGTACATGTGAGCCAAAATGAGATTCATGTTAAGAAGTTTTACGGATAGGAGACTAAGTTAAAACAAAATTTATAGGTGTGAATTGAGGTTACTGGTGAAAGTAAATGGAGGAGGAGTAAAAAATGAATTTTTACAAAGAAGAAAGATATTTTTTTATAGTGATAAAAGGAAAAATACAAATACTTTACTAGCCATGGATTTACAAAAACAACACATGTTTTTTCAAAACCCATGGGAAGAGAAAACAAGCCATGGGTTTACAAAAAAACACCTGGTTTTTCAAAACCCATGGGAAGAGATAACAAGCCATGGATTTACAAAAAAAACACATGGTTTTTCAAAACCCATGGGAAGAGAAAATAAGCCATGGATTTACAAAACAACGCATGGGTTTCCAAATCCATTGGAAGGGAAAACAACCCATGGATTTGAAAACAAGATGGTTTGTTAAATCATTCAAATGAATATGTTGAAATTCTAATTATGAAATTCATTGAAGGGTTTAATCAAAGTATTAGGAAATATTATTTAAAATATATATTTTTTCCCAAATGTTTTGTGACAATAACGAAGTATTCAAAAGATGATGAAAGGAAAAAATGACTGAAATAAAACTTAAAGATGCAGGTGGCATAAACAATCAGATTTAAGAGGGCAATTAATAGATTTTGTGAAGACAGTTTCAACCTTTTTCTAGATTTCAAGGGCATAAAGATATCATGAGTCTAAGACACCTAGCGGCATAAGATCAACATATTGAGGATCATTTTGCAGATTTCCAATGTTCAGAAAACCAATTCCAGAGTTTAATGAACAATTCAATGTTTCTAGTAGATAAATTAGAGATATTATTTTATTTTAGTTATTGTTCAAGATTTTATTCCATAATTGTTGATATTATTTTATTTTAGTTATTGTTCAGGATTTTATTCCATAATTGTTGTAACAATTTAGGAGAGATTTAGTCTATATATTGTTTCATTTATAATTTAAATGGGTTGGATTTTGATGCCAAAACCTTTCAGCTTTGTAAAACTTTGATTACATAATTCTTAATAGAAGCCTTCCTGCTCTAGTTTATGATAGAGCTTGTGCTTTCATGTATGTTTTTCTAGTGTTTTCATATCTTATTTTTGCACATGTTCAAAGGAACATAGGAGATTCTGGGTAAGAATAGATTGAGTATAAATCTCTCTAGAATCCCCCAAAAAATGATAATCATTTAAAGAGATTATTTTATTGGATAGATTGTCTCAGATAGCTCCTCTACATCTTTAAATTGTTGCCTCTTGTCACCTCTTGAGTGTGTCTTGTTTGGTTGTAGAAGTCTTCTACACACATCCAAATTTTCTTGGTTGATTAAGTATTAAGTATGTCTACTTAATTATCATGAATTTCATTATGTTCTTCTATCAATTTCTTTAAATATCATGTTATTCTTTCAAGCTATAAGCTGAAACTTTTAGCAAGGACTCTGCAAGAGAGGGATTTATTCGTGAACAAATATTGTGCAATCATTAGTAACCACCCAAACTAAATCATAAATATGGCCATCGTGCTTCATAGTCTCTTGTTCAGTGACAACAAACAACGTTAAAGAAGGTCTCGTAACTATTGAGGGAGCCCCCTCTAGTTCAAGGGCCAACTTGAACCTAAATATTAGTCGAGTTGGTTTCTCGATGTGGTTTTTGTAGCCAAGAATTGCCTACGAGAAACAAGTACAACACCAAGCCCATAATTACTTGATCCATTTGAAATTTACCAATATGCGTAGTTAATCATGTTTCCTGATCAATCCTTTTCTTATTCTTTTTGACCTTATTTACTACACGTTGTTCAAGTTGTGAATTCTCTTTAATGACATAATTGTTAATCAGTCCTTGTAACCCTTCTAATTCTTTCCAATCCCTTAGAAACTTCATACATGTCTGTAGAAAGGACTTCAGAATAGTCAAATCAGGTTTCTCCATCGCAATACCTACTTTAGGAGCATTCCTCTTTGGTACTAGTTGCATCTGCATATTTGATGTCAAAGCTCCTATGTCCATGAAACTCTTCTTTGCGTCCAAGAAATTTCCCTTTCCCTTCTGCAGATCGAACCCAATACTCTTTTCTCCTGCCTTTCTAAGCCATGTATCTATCTTAGTCTTTTTACCTTCTGCCTTATCTTCTCCGATAGCTGCACCATTTCATGTCACTATATTCATACTTGAATCATCCTCGCGTGGTTTGGATCGCATCATTTGTATATTCTACGCAGGCTACTAATTCTTCATTTCCTGCATCTTAGCCATTAAAACATGGAAATCTTCTATCACATGGTCAAACTGTCTACAATACTAAAATCAAGGGTGAGTGGGATTCTCACAATATCACACGTCTCCTCCTCGACCTTGAAATCCTTCGCAAACCACAAGTGAACCATTATCTTCATATGTGCGGCCTTAAACTTTCATCCTATATACTAGGGTTCGATCTATCATCAAGTCATATCGACGACAATGGCTCTCATAATTTCCTACTGATTGACAAAACTTACAAAATAATTATTTCAGGGACTACACATATTTCTACAGCAAATACCAATGATTACTCAGGTGTTGGCCTACAACTCAGCAAATACTACTGAAAATATCAACAATAAATGTTAAATATAGAAGTGCTAAATTTAGTACTACTATAAATAGCATTTCGGGATACCATCCTATTTTAGTCAGTCCCTAAACTAAAATAGAGAAGTAAAATTCGAATGTGATCTTAGCAGTTGTTTGTAAAATAATTAATTAATTCACCAGGAGTTAATTAGTTAAGGAAAATCAAACATGAAGTCTATGTGGGGACATGCAACAGTTTCTCCATTAATTGAGGAATTTATCCATCAATTAAAGAGATAAGGACGAGTTGTAATTAGTTGACTTAGTTAACTGAGTCAAGTCCAGTTAGATTGCTTCAAACAGTTTTTTGAATTAATGTGAGTTCAGTTAGTTAATGCATGCATGCATGTAACTACTGCACTTTAGATAACTGAATATTCTCTCATAAATAACTCATGCATGTCAGTTTAGACAAAGACCCAATTGAGATCAGATGGAGGGGTAGTCTATTATCAGTTGTTAGAATATTCCATTATGAATATTCCTTGCATGCAAAAGGAATTTTTTCCTTGAGGATTGCATAGTTACTTCTTCAGGTTTTGTGAGTGTGATGAGGCCAATTCACACATGTGGCTTCACTGGACCCCAAGAAAAACTGTGCAAGGAACTAGGAGGCTTGGACGGCTTGAGGAGGACATATACAGTGTCTATTTAGTCTATGAGATGTATTGTTTGATTGCAGAGAGAGCAGGATAGCTTGAGAGCTGATTATTTTTGTAGCTCGAACAAGATTTCCACTTGTGTGATAATACAAAGTTGGGGTTTTAGGCTAAGGATTTCCTTGGGTTATTTCTTCTATGTTATGTGTGATTGATTTCTCATTCTCAGTTATATGTGTTCTCATTGATTGTGCTCAAATTGATTAAGCTTCCGTAGAGTTTATTGTAGAAGTAGATCTTGTATTGTGTTTTAATATATTGCATAATCTGTTGATCTATAGTGGGAATTTCTACATGGTATCAAAGCAAAGGTGATCAAGGCGAAGAACAATAGACAAGAAGGTTCAGTTCAAATTTTGTGGTTCCTAAATATAGAAATCAAGTTCTTATCACATCTCAATTTCACCAATGGCGTTCAGTGGTTTAAGACTTGAGTATGCCCTTGATGGCAGCGCGAATTATATAGCTTGGAAGGATTGCATGGAAGTAGTATTAGAGGATAACGGTCTAAAGGACTTCATTGATCAAGAAGTCCCCAAGCCGACTGATGCTACTCAACTAGTGGAATGGAAGAAATGTGTGGCTAAAGCAAGGAGAATCCTCTTAGAGGGAGTTCGAAACCACATTTTCTCGAGCCTCCATGGGAAGGAGACACCATTTTTGATGTGGAAAACATTGAAATATCTATATCATAACAACAACGATCAAAGGAATATGGCACTGAAATACAAGCTTCATAAGATCAAGTGTGAAAAGTGTGACATGATCTCTACATATCTGAACAAGCTCACCACCTGTAGGGATGAGCTTGGAAGTGTATGGATCACAACCGCTGGTGATGACATGGTGAGTCTTGCACTCCTCGGTCTTCCTAAGAGCTGGCATAACTACCAAGGCTCGGTTAGTGGAAGAGAAAGACTGCCAGATTGGCAACGACTTTGGTCGGATTTGATGCAGGAGGAGATAAGAAGAAGCACCAGAGATGGATCTTCATCGAAGCAAGATGAAGAGGAAAATCTAGCCTTAGCGAGTGACGTGAGGAAAGGGAAAGGGAAGGTGTCCCATCCCAAATCCAGTTCTTCCCATGGTGGGAAGAAGATTGACAAATTGAAAGTGTGATGCTTTTATTGTCATGAAGTGGGCCATTATGCTACGAATTGTCCGTAGAAGAAATCCAAGAAGGGTTCCTCGAAGGGATCTGATGGTGAGGCACTGGCCTCACAATTTGAGCTGGATTTCTCGCTTATCGCATGAATGGTTTCATCCATGGTGAGATGTGTGTGGTACTTGGACAGTGGAGCTTCATTCCACATGTCAGGTGACAAGAATCTTTTCAGTACCTTGGAGGATAAGGATCTCCAGATGCAGATCGAGATGGGCAATGATGGAAAGTACCGTGTTTCAGGTGAAGGTACGGTTGTGTTTTAGAGGGAGCATGGAGGTCCCCTCACCTTGATTGATGTAAATTATGTACCAGGTCTGAAGAAGAATCTTGTGTCTGTCTCTATGCTAGAAGATAAAGGCTATGATGTAGTCTTTAGTAAAGGAAAAGTATTCTTGAGGGATATCGGTACTGGACAGACAAAGTGAATAGGGATTTGAGTTAAGAATATCTACAATTTGGAGGTATATGAATGTGTTGCATTGAGTTCCAAAGATGAGATGGTGCAGAGCCAAGATATTGGTGAGCTATGGCATAAAATACTAGGGCAGTTGCACCATGTAGCCCTGAAGATCATGCAGCAGATTTCTACTGGATTACTCAAGGGAAAACATAAGCAGATGACTACATGAAAAGGTTGTACCTTGGGTAAGTATGCAAAATATTCCTTTCTAGATCGAGATAGTAGAGCTGGAGCAATCCTGGAGCGAGTTCACTCAGATTTTTGTGGACCTTTCTCTACAGCCTCCACCGCTAAACAAAGGTACTATGTTATTTTCATTAATGATTTTTCTCGTAGATGCTAGGTCTAATTTATGCAAAAGAAGGATTAGAACTTCTTGATGTTTTGTGAGTTTAAAGCCTTGGTAGAGAAAGGATTTGGAAAGAAAATAAAAGCCTTGCATAGCGAAAATGGTGGAGAGTATTTCTCCCAACTATTTAAAGACTTCTACGTTGCAAAAGGAATTAAACGGGAACTGATGGCACCCCATAACCCACAACAGAATGGGGTGGCTAAAAGGAAGAATAGATTGATTGTGGGAGAAGTTCAAGCAATGTTGCATGAACAAAGCCTACCATTGCATTTGTGGGCTGAGGCATGCAATACAATAGTATACTTACAGAACAGAAGCCCACATCGTATACTGGCAATGAAGACACCTATGGAGGCCTATTATGGGAAGCATCCTGATGCAAGTCACTTCCGAATATTTGGATCATCATTTTACTGTCATGTGACCAAATATGTGAGGAAGAAGCTAGACCTAACAGCTAAGTTGGGAATACTTGTGGGGTACATGGATACACCCCACAACTATCAGGTGTACCTACTTTCCACTCAGAGGACTATGGTATGCAGGGATCTGAATTTTGATGAGTAGAAATCCATGCAAGTGTCACTTGAGAGGGAGCTCAAGTTGAATACAGAGGAGGAACTTTCAGTTCCTAAGGAGGAGGAGCCTAAGATTGTTGCGAAGCAACCGCATGTAGAGGATCCGGCAATGGAGACATCCACTCATGCTGATACTTCTAGAGATGGGCGGAAACGCTCAAGGGAAGTTGACAGGTTGATGCTGGATGTGTGGGAGAATGTGGGACAACCATCTTCTCAGTGCAGACAAAGGAGGTCACTCGAACGGTACACTGGGTACATGGCCCTAGTTGGGGAGTGTGTAGATAGTGAACCTTCTTCATTCGAGGAAGCAGTTGAGAAACCAGTTTGGGTTGATGCAATGGTAGAGGAGTACGACTCTATCATTTGGAAAATTTTGTGGGATGTTTTCCCAAGACCTCAGGGTAATTCAATGGTGAGTTCCAAATGGATTTCCAAGGTAAAACAGGCAGTTGATGGCAGTGTTGAGAAACATAAGGCAAGGTTTGTTGCCCGGGGTTTCTCATAGGTCGAGGGGATCGACTACGATGAGAATTTTACTCCCATAGCAAGGTACTCATATATTAGATCGATGTTGGCACTATCAGCTCAAATGGGGTGGAAGATCCACGAGATGGATGTAAAGACATCATTCCTCAATGGGAAGATTGAGGAGGAAGTGTACATTGAGCATCCAGAAGGTTTCGAGACCTTCGTTCATGAGTCGCATGTGTGCAAACTCAAGAGGGCTTTGTATGGGCTGAAGTAAGCACCCCGTGCTTGGTACACCAGGATTGACAGCTATTTCACTGGGTTGGGCTTCACCAAGAGTGAAGCAGATGCGAACCTTTACCACACCATGGTAGAAGGTAAACCATTGAACATTGTTCTTTATGTTGATGATCTAATTTTGACAGGTGATGATTAGTTGATACAAGCTTGCAAGGAGGACCCTGCAAGAGAGTTCAAAATGAAAGACATGGGTCTTATGCACTACTTTCTAGGCATGGAAGTGTGGCAGAAAGATGGTGAAGTATTTGTGTCTCAAGGAAAGTATGCTAATGAGATACTCAGGCACTTTCACATGGAGAAGTGCAAGCCCATGCAGACTCCTCTAGCTGGGAACTAGAGGAAGGAGGATGCTACTTCAGGTGAGGTAGTAGCTGCTATCATTTATCGGCAGCTGGTGGGTTCACTTATGTGTCTGGTGAAAACACGACCTGACTTATGCTTTGCCATGAATCAATGGTGTCAAGCTATGGTTCAGCCTACTAAGTTGTTTTGGAAGGCAGCGAAGCATGTGCTAAGATACCTCAGAGGCACATCTCAGTTCAGATTGTGGTACAGACGGATAGAGGGAGTGAAGCTTCTAGGCTTCACAGATGGGGATTGGGCAGGGAGTCCATTAGGCCAGAAAAAGCACTTTTGGAGGAATCTTCAACCTTGGTTCAGCTGTAGTTTATTGGTACAATAGGAAATAGAGATCAGTTGCACTTAGCTCAGTAGAGGCTGAATACATGGATGCTAGTCAGGTTGCATGTGAGGCCATTTGGATGCAAAAGATTCTAGTGGGATTGTTTGGCCAAAGGATAGATCCTACAGTGATCTACTGCGATAACCAGAGTTGTATCAAACTCTCTGAGAATCTAGTTTTTCATGACAGGTCCAAGCACATTGATATCCGGTATCACCATCTTCGGGACTGTGTGGTCAAGAGGATCATGTTGTTGCTGTATGTTTCGACCGAGTAACAGGATGCAGATATTTTGACTAGGGCATTGTCAAAATGCAAGTTCGAGTTCCACAGAGACAGGATTGGGGTTACTAATAATACATTTCTTGTTGAGAGGGAGTGTTGAAAATAACAACAAGAAATGCTAAATATAGAAGTGCTAAATTTAGTACTGCTATAAATAGAATTTCAGGATACCTTCCTATTTTAGTCAGTCCCTAAACTAAAATAGAGAAGTAAAATTCGAATTTTATCTTAGCAGTTGTTTTTAAAAAGTTAATTAATTCACCATGAGTTAATTAGTTAAGGAAAATCAAACATGAAGTCTATGTGGGGACATGCAATAGTTTCTCCATTAATTGAGGAATTTATCCATCAATTAAAGAGATAACGATGAGTTGCAATATTGAGTTGTAATTAGTTGACTTAGTTAACTGAGTCAAGTCTAGTTAGATTAATTCAAATAGTTTGTTGAATTAATGTGAGTTCAATTAGTTAATGCATGCATGCATGTAACTACTGCACTTCAGATAACTAAATATTCGCTCATAAATAACTCATGCATATTAGTTCAGACAGAGACCCAGTTGAGATCAAATGGAGGGGCAGTGTACTATCAATTGCTAGAATATTCCATTGTGAATATTTCTTGCATGTAGAAGGAATTCTTTCCTTGAGGATTGCACAGTTACTTCTTCAGGTTTTGTGAGTGTGATGAGGCCAATCCACACATGTGGCTTCACTGGACCCCAAGAAAAACTACGCAAGGAAATAGGAGGCTTGGAGGGCATGAGGAGGACACATACATTGTCTATTCAGTCTATGTCACTATGAGCTATATTGTTTGATTGCAGTGAGAGTAGGATAGCTTGAGAGCTAATTTTTTTTGTAACTTGAACAAGATTTCCACTTGTATGATAATACAGAGTTGGGGTTTTAGGTTGAGGCTTTCCCCGAGTTATTTATTCTGTGTTAGGTGTGATTTATTTCCCATTCTTAGTTATATGTGTTCTCATTGATCCTACTCAAATTGATTAAGCTTCCACAGAGTTTATTGTAGAAGTATATCTTGCATTGTGTTTTAGTATATTGCATAATCTATTGATCTACAGTGGGAATTTCTACAAATACTACACCATACACTTGGTCTAGTACTTGGTCCAGCACTAGGCTCTGGCTTCAAAGGATTGGGACCTCCACCAGCCAAATAATCAGGGTATACAGGACACTGGTCCTTATAGTGACCTTCCTTCTTACACTTTAGGCACCATACTTTTGACTGCATCTCAGACCGAACGTCCTTTCCTTTCTTCAGGTCTTGCAACTCCATATGAAAACTTTCCAACTGGGACTATATCTCCTGAACCCCTATGTGAGTGTCTTGTACTGATGAAGCTTCTAATTTCATCATGATTTATAATGCTTCTGCATGCATCCCAATATTTTGTTGTGATAATGACAATATGAGGTGTGGAAATAGTGCAACTATATACCATTCTTTGTGCAATTCATTAGAGATCAAGAAGTTGGGTTGTCCCATCAAACATTTTAACCTCTAATTTACATCCTCGTTAGTCTCATTATCAGCTTGATTAATCTCTTTTATTTTTGTAATACACTATGACTGTGACTTGGGCTTCTTAAACTCCGCATTTAGTGCATTCTTTGTCGCAACTAGTGAAGCAGTTGGATTCGCCATACTGTACTTGATATACCATGACAACATTCTATCCTCTAGCACTGTAACAAACTACACTTTGCTCATATCTTTTTCATTGATCTACTGTGCTTTCCACCAAAATTGATTAGGATCCTCTGATCCCTCACCCTTAAAGATAGGCATCTTCGCTACATTAGCCATGTTGAATAGTGGAGGTGGAGGTGGAGGTGGAGGTGGAGGTGTAGGTGTATGAGGTGGAGGTGGAGTAGATGGGTGAGGAATCCCAAAAGTGCCTTGAATTTCAAACTGTGCCACACCTCTAAATGGACTAGGGTTGCTCCTTTCTTCTTCATTGTCTGATTCACCCAATAATGGATTGTACTCACCCTTAATATATTTTTCATGATCGGCTATGAATATTTTTTTTCTTCATGTAGATTTAGTCTAGCCCCTTCTAAACATACAGGAATAACACCCTTTTCACATAGCATCATCTTAATCCAGATATTTAAGGAATTCAAATACATACTTCATGGACCTTTGTAAAATATGTGCTCAGCTTCACTGTAAGATATTGTTGTGTCAATTGTAATTTCAGTAATAAATCCTCCAAGGATACTATCTACCCAGTAATAAACCACCTTTGCAACCTTATTTTCAGAGTCCTTAAGTTGTTTAATCAGCTATGGGGTCCACACAATAGGATCGTCATGTTTCCAACAAGGTTCATTATCCACTAGCTTTGAAATCCACTCATGCAACTCATTAGAGAATGGTGCGAAAAATATCTCGTGTTGTTATGTATAGATATACCTTTGTAACCACCTTTCTTTTGACTAGCACGGATCTCCCCTTTCCTGTGCTGAAAATTCGTGAAACTTTTGATCTACCCAATTTCGGATCTATTTTCTACTCAATAGCCACATCACACATCCCTCAGATAGATCCCAGTCCCGGTAATGCACCCATTTGCTGGCTTCAGAGGCTTAGAACTAGGTTTAGAGTTAGTTGCGCTAACCAACAAAACCCTATACCATCGGCCCTTTCGGTAACAGCCTACTCGCATAGCCCATACTATCACCTAAGGTGATATTGGGGGATGATAGAACCAATTTTCTACATCTAAAGGGACTATTTAGTGTGATTATAAGGTTTTTAACAATTTAGGGCTTAATCTGATCTTAGCGAACTATTAATCTTATTATTATAGTCGTAAAGTGTTCTCCTACTTAGCAAAATTTCAAACTGCGCAAAACTATTCTAACTTGTATTATTCATCATATAAAATAATATTTGAACCTTCGCGATGCAATTGCAAAAGAAATACATAAAATGAACCATAAATAGGCGAAAACATAGAAACTATGCAAACATAAAAAAATACATAGATTTATTCTCAAAATCCTTCTTTATTAGTCAAGTCTTTCCATATACAGTCTTTCTGACCCTACGCACATGGTTGTAGGGTCTGCACACTTAGCTACAGACTTAGCGAGGTCTCCACACACAACTGCATGAGCCTTCCCCTTTGCCTAACTATAGAAAGATCTTACAAAACAGACTCAAAGATATTTCATTAGCTTTATTATATTACCTTAGAGTTGCTAAAAAATCCCTTTATATATGATTTTACCCTTACAATACCATGGCATGAAAACCATAGGCGGAGCTCAAAATCCTCTAGATAATCCCATCCATTTACAAAAGAAGGGGCTTTGACCTTCCCTAAACCCCCTTTGACTCTTATAACCCTGTGCTAATCATGCTCTGCTCCTCAAAATGTGGAGTCTTTACATGACTCGGAGAAAACTTAGGCCTAGTGGACCCGTACACAACAACTAGATAATAAGCCACTTCAAGGGGAAAACTTCCCTTTACATCACATAAATGAACAATTCTTGGATGATTCAAATGAAAAAACCTCCTTGGTATATATAGGAGTCTAAAGGGTCAAAATATAATTAGGGCCTACATAACAATAAAAATATAAGGGAGAAACAATAACAATAGTGGGCTTCTATGGGGCACAAAAAAAACAATATGGGGGTGTTGATGGTGCTAGACCCACTAACAAAGGGGATCTCCTTGGTATGAAGTCCCAACTAGACCTCACACCATTTGGTGTAGGAGTCCCATCTATTACAATGGCCCAGTTTCCATTATCATAGAAATTTGCCTTAGCTCTTACTATTCAACACATGAGAGTGTTATGCTTGTGACTTCAAAAAGTGAGGTGAGTATGCCTAGTGAGTGAGTAATGTAACTTGTGTTTTGGTTCTATTACTGTAAGGGAGATGGTAAAAGTGAACTTCTAGATGAGAGGTAGCAGTACCACCTAGGGAGAGACACACGTGAAAACAACAGAGGTCTATAAAACATCCAATAGAATAGTCCACAGTGGATGCGACAATCGTTAAAACAAAAGTGCAAGTGAAAACACGTACACCATCCAGTGGAGTAGTCGACATGGGGGTTACGATCATTATAACCAAGGAAAACAAGAATGGTATTTATAATGTCTTGCAAAGTAGTCCACACAAATGAGACAACAGTGATAAATAATACAATACATGGATTTGAAAACAAAATGGTTTGTTAAATCATTCAAATGAATATGTTGAAATTCTAATTAGGAAATTCATTTAAGGGTTTAATCAAAATATTAGGAAATATTATTTAAATATATATATATATATTATATATATATATATATATATATATATTATATATATATATATATATATATATATATATATATATATATAATATATATATATATATATATATATATCCCAAATGTTTTTTGATAATAATGAAGTAATCAAAAGATTATGAAAGGAAAAAATGACAGAAATAGAACTTAAAGATGTAGGTGGCATAACAATCAGATTCAAGAGGGCAAGTAATAGATTTTGTGAAGACAATTTCAACCATTTTCTAGATTTCAAGGGCATAAAGATATCATCAGTCTAAGACACCTAGCAGTAGAGGATCAATAGATTGAGGATCATTTTGCAGATTTCCAGTATTCGTAAAATCAATTCCAAATTTTAATGAACAATTCAATGTTTCCAATAGATAAATTGTTGATATTATTTTATTTTAGTTATTGTTCACAATTTTGTTCCATAATTGTTGTAACAGTTTAGGAGAGATTTAGTCTATATATTGTTTCATTTATAATGTAAATGGGTTGGATTTTGATGCCAAATCCTTTCAGCTTTGTAAAACTTTGATTACATAATTCTTAATAAAAGCCTTCTTGCTCTAGTTTATGATAGAACTTGTTCTTCCTGTATGTTTTTCTAGTGTTTTCATATCTTATTTTTGAAAATGTTGAAAGTAACATAGGAGATTCTAGGTAAGAATAGATCGAGTATAAATATCTCTGGAATCCCCCAAAAAATTACAATAATTTAAAGAGATTAGTTTATTGGATAGACTGTTTGAGATAGCTCCTCTACATCTTTAAATTGTTGCCTCTTGTCACCTCTTGAGTGTTTCTGGTTTTGCTGCATAAGTCTTCTACACACATCCAAATTTTCCTAGTTGATTAAGTATTCAGTATGATTGCTTAATTATCATGAATTTCCTTATATTCTTCTGTCAATTTCTTTAAATATCATGTTATTCTTTCAAGCTGGAAGATGAAACTTTCAGAAAGAAATCTGCAAGAGAGGGATTTATTCATGAACAAAGATTGTGCAATCATCAACAACCACCCGAACTAAATCATAAATCTGACCATCGTGCTTCATAGGCTCTTGTTCAGTGACAACAAACAACATTAAAGAAGGCCTCATAACTATTGAGGGAGCCCCCTATAGTTCAAGGGCCAACTTGAACCTAAATATTAGTTGAGTTGGTTTCTCGGTGTAGTTTTTGTAGCCAAGAATTTCCTACGAGAAATGAGTACAACACCAAGTCCAAAATTACTTGATCCATTTCAAATTCACCAATATTCACAGTTAATCATGTTTCCCAGTTAATCCTTTTCTTATTCTTGTTGACCTTATTTACTACATGTTGTTCATTTTGTGGCTTCTCTTTACTGGCATAATTTTTAATCAGTTCTTGTAACCCTTCTACTTCTTTCCAGTCCCTTAGCAACTTCATACATGTGTTAGGACCTCATATTGTCTCTTTTTGACTATACATTTTGTTATAATATCACCCTTTTCAACCCATATTTGAAAGCCCTTGTTAGTGTTTTGACTCAATTATTCCAAAGGTATGCAGTGACTCTTCTCATCACTATATGTTTAATTATTTAACATATAATCATATTGTCTTCATAATTAATCTTTGAAGTTGATTAGTTTCTAAACAATTAAAGAATGATGTGTAGCCTGCATTGTTGAAACTGCCTGAAGTTGGTGGGACTATATTTTGCATTTGTTGAAACAACAAGAACAACACACAAATCTCGAAGTTGAAACAATTGAGATTTGCGTACTAAATTTGACAGCAACAGAGGAACCCGATCGATCACCGAGGAAGCTGTTACATTGGATGTAACGTTCATAATCTAAATTACTGTAATAGCATTCTGTTGACGGGAAACTGATTTCCCTATTTTTGTATAATGGGTTGAACTAGAATCTATAATGTAAATATTTTGTAATAGATGTCTCCTCTTTATAAAGAGGAGACATCTACATTAGAAGGGGGATGAATAGACTGTAACAAGAGGTTTTTAGCGGAGGGAACGAGACTAAATCTTTTCTATAATATGGTATATTGATGAATGAATAAAGTTTTGTTCTGAACATCTCATTTTAGTTCTTGTTTCCTGGGGAATCTTGTGAGAAGGACAGGGCCCACCTTCATCACAAGATTCACCCATTATCTTTCTGCAGTGTGTTAAGTATGTTTTCTATTCATACCTTGTTAACAATTACTATTTCTGGATGTTGTTTTACCTTTGTTGAAACTATGTTTCTTTCTTAATTGATTGATGTTATTTCATGAGTGTCTCACCGGTGATTAGGTTTATAGAGTGAATTAGCGAACTAGATAAACAGAGGTAGGTGCTGAAAGTTCTCGCTCTAGGGATAGGGTCCTGATCCTCTGTTACAACATAGCCATTTTTTTCCTTTGCAGATTTATTCTTTCTGTTCAGTTATTCATCTCTTGCTAGATATCTGCAATAGAGTATAATTGCTATAACACAGAGTGAAGCTTTAAACGAGGTGTGATTTGTTTTTACTACAACTTTTAGTGCTATTAAGATTGAGTACATATAGTACGTAGTTGCCTTTGAAATAATCAGACTTCCTTGGGTTGACAATTCGACTGTTTAATTAATAATCAATTAAAGTGACCAACATTTTGGCGTCGTTTCCGGGGAAGGAAACCGTATATTTTAAGAGAATTAATGATTTTCTTTTAGATGTACAGGATGCATGAGAGGACGCAGGAAAACTAATCCTATAGGTGGCAAGGGCAAAGGCAGAGGAGGAAGGAAAACTTTCATTGATGACATTGTTTTAAAAGTTGAAACATCTCAAAGGATAATCTCCCGGAGGCCATAGATTCAACACTCTCTCCAGACGAACTACGAAACGGAGGAAGTATTGGGACCTGAAAGGGCCGAAGAGACAATAGAACAAACTGAGGAGTCAGTGGAAGACATTGAAGAACCAATAGAAGATATTGAAGTTGAGGAACCAGTTCAGAACATTGAGAGCCCAACAGAAAGCACTGAAGACCGGGCAAGTGACAGGGGAAAAACCAATGGAAGGAAACAATGAAGGATTCTTTGGTGGGGGACGAAGAGAAGGAAGAGGAGAGAATTTCCTTTCCACCTTGGAATTCTCTATTGAGGATCTTCCCAGAGGGGCAACTCCTATGAAGAACATCCCACTCTCAGCCCTACCTAATTTCCATGGTTTATCATCTCAAGACCCTGATGAATTTCTGTTTGAGTTTGATATATTGTGTAGAAGTTATGATTATGTTACTAATCCTCAAAAGTTAAAGTTATTTCCAGCAACATTAAAAGGAAATGCACTGAGGTGGTTCATGAGCCTGGGAGGACATGTGATCACAACATGGGAGCAGATGAAGGAGAAGTTTCTGGCCAAATACCAAGACTATTTCCGGACAAAAGAGAGGAAGGAGGAATTATTTAAGATGGTACAGAAGGAGGAAGAAAATCTAGAGGATTTCATGGAGAGGTTACAATACAATTTGCAGAGATTCGATCACCCTAATATGAGTAAGGATATTCTTAAGTCAATACTGTTGAAAGGGGTATAGGATGACTGTTTAGACATGTTGAATATGCTTGGTAAAGGAGATATATCTAAGGAATCATATGATGATATTGTCAACCTCTGTAAGAGATGTTCAAGAGAAGCAGTAAACAAACCAAAAGGTAGGGGTAGTACATACTCAAGAGTCCAAAAATCAACTAGCGGAGGAGCAACAAGGGCTGAAATAGGTAATTTACTTGAAGAATTTAAAACTGAAATGTTAAGCTCTTTTGCTTCACAAATTGATACCTTGTAGGTTAAAAAGAAGCAGGTAGAGGCAAAAGCTGCTTTGGCCATTTTCTGCTCTAAATGCAGAGAAAAACACCCACTAATGGAATGCCCACTGGACAAGGTACCAATTTGCACTATTTGCGAGAAGGACCATGAGACTCAACAATGCCCTTCTTTACCAGGAATAAAAGCAGCACTGCAACCAACTGAAGAAGAAGTTGAATCAGTTTACTTGCTAACACAGAGGAGGAAATGGCAACCATGAGGACAAGGTACGAATTCTAATATGCCATTTAATCGTTGGAATAATTATCCTTCTTTTCAAGCAAATTACCCACCCTTAAATCAAATGCAATACCCACCCTTCAACCAAATGAACTTCCCACCCATGCAACAACCAAACCCTCCCTTTATGGATCCTACAATGTGGAATCCCTGGTCTCTACAACAATCTTATTTTAATCAATGGAACCCAAGCTGGACAGCTCAGCAAATCCCATTTCCAAACCAATTCCCCCAGTATCAGCAATCTCTCTCTCTGCCATCAAACGCTCCACCGAATAACCAGAAAATGAGACCCTAGCTGCCTGTACAACTGAACCCCAACCCTAATAATAATAAAGTCGTGCAGGTCATTGATATTCAAAACCAACCTATTTTCCCTATGCAATGTAATGATATTCATTTGCGGTCTGGGAGAGTAGTTGAACCTATTATTGATGATATTACTTCTTCTGACTCTGATAAAGAGGAGACAGAAAAAGATAAGTCATCCAATAAGAATGCTGAAACAGTTGAGTCACCCTCTAATAAAACTGTTGAAATAGTAGAGCCGCCATTCTCTGAACGTCTGGCTCTCACTAAGACACCTGAGCCACCTGCTTTTAACCTTCTAGGGGAATTGCAGAATCTATATGTTAAAATTCCACTCTTACAAGCACTTAGAGATGTACCAATTTATGCTAGAACTATTAGAGACATTTGCATTAAGAAACCTGGAAGAAAAGCTAAAGATCCCCTTACAGTTCATGTGATGGGTGATCTAGCTTCTTTAAGGATAGGAAAAACCCCTCCTGTGAAATACGGTGACCCTGGTCATCCTACAGTTACAGTATAGGTTGGAAAAACTTTTGTTTCCAGAGTTCTGGTAGATTTAGGTGCTGCTATAAACATTATGACCCTTGAAACTGCATAGTTATTATAGTTGAAGAATGTAATTAGAGAGACCCCAACCATTCTAGAACTAGCTGACCGTTCCACAATCAAACTAGAAGGGATTATTGAAGACCTGTTAATTTCAGTCGAATCTTGGAACTACCCAGCTAATTTTGTTGTATTACAGACTAAAACAAAGTTGGGGGGACATCCATTGATTTTGGGGAGACCCTGGCTGGCTACAGCAGATGCCTTCATCAGCTGTGAATCAGGTTCAATGACAATTTCTAATGGATGTGAAACTAAGCAGCTCACTCTTTACCCTCGTGCTACACCTATGATTAATAATGATAACTCTGTATGGTTAGACTATGAGGATGATGATACCCAACCCATTTTGACTATTGGACACGCCTTAACTTTTAAAGATACAACTGAGGATGAACTAATTAGTAATTTTATTTCCGAACCTTCTTCGGTTAAATCTGAAACACATGATCAATTGACTGCAATTTTGGAACCTGAATTACAACAAAACCTTAAATCTGAAAATTTATCTCAAACATCAACTGATATCTCCTCCAAGAGCATAACAGTAGAAATTGAGCCTGGCAAAACATTGAATATAAACCCTAACTTAACAGATGCTGAAACACAACAGTTAATGAAGTTACTTCGTGAAAATAAAGAAGCATTCGCATGGGATTACACAGATATGAAGGGAATCTCTCCTGAATTATGTACTCATCGTATTTATATCAAAGAGGGGTCTTGCCCAGTCTGTCAACCCCAGCGACGAATGAATCCCAATTTAAGGGAAATTGTTAAAGAATAACTTCAAAAATTGCTTAATGTAGGGTTTATATACCCTATATCTAATAGTTAATGGGTTTATCCATTAGTGATAGTACCTAAGAAAAATGGGAAATGGAGAGTGTGTGTGGATTATAGAGCTCTAAATAAAGCCACTCAAAAATATCAATTCCCCTTACCATTTATTGACCATGTGCTAGACAGTTTGTCAGGAAAGAGATTCTTTTCCTTTTTAGATGGTTTTAGTGGATATAACCAGATTAAAATTGCACCCCAAGACCAAGAAAATACCACTTTTACTAGTCCATGGGGAACTTTTGCCTATAGAGTTCTTCCATTTGGGCTATGTAATGCTGCAACAACATTTCAAAGAGCAGTGATAGGAATTTTCTCTGATATGCTTAATGACTCTTTGGAGATATTTATGGATGACTTTACTCCTTATGGTGTGACTTTTGAAGATGCATTACAAAACCTTGAGAAAGTACTTAAACGATGTATAGAAGCCCATCTTGCCTTAAGTACTGAAAAATGTCATATGATGATGAATCAAGGAATTGTATTGGGACACTTCATCTCATTCCTAGGAAATCAAGTTGGTCCAGCTAAGGTGCAAGTAATTCAGACTCTTCCTATCCCTAAAACACAAACTAATGTAAGAATTTTTTTAGGACATGCTGGATATTATAGAAGATTTATCAAGGATTTTTCTAAAATAGCTTCTCCTTTGTTTGTGTTACTTATGAAAAATGATGAATTCAAGTGGACTGATGGTTGCCAAAAAGCATTTAATGAACTTAAGCATCATTTGTCTATAGCTCCTATTTTAAGAGGAACTGATTGGGCACTGCCCTTTCATATATCCTCTGATGCTTCAGATACTGCAATTCGAGCTATCTTGGGTCAAGAAGAAAACAATCTTCCTTATGCTATCTATTTTATTAGTAAAAATATGACCCCTGCTGAACTTAATTACACAGTTACCGAAAAGGAATTTTTAGCAGTCATTTATACTATTAATAAGTTTCGACATTATATTACCGGTTACCCTACTTTTGTTCATACTGATCACTCGGCCATTAAGTATTTAATGAATAAATCGGTCACAAATGCTCGAGTTACCAGATGGTTATTATTACTACAAGAATTTGATATTATAATTGTAGATCGACCAGGTAAAGAAAATGTAGTTGTTGATTTCCTTTCTCAGATAAAAACTGATGAGAACACTCTAGTAGATGATTCCTTTCCTGATGAATATTTATTTGCAATATCTGCTCACTCACCTTGGTATGTAGACATTGCCAATTATTTAGTTGCAGGGAATCTACCATCACACCTGTCACAGAGAGAGAAAAGAAAGATCATTCAACAAAGTACTCGGTACAGCTGGATAAGTGGGTGTCTTTTTCACACAAGACTTGATCAGGAAATCGGAGATGCACTAGAGAAGATGAGGTTTATGATATTGAAGGCTTGTCATGATGGCCCTTGTGGAGGGCATTTTTCTAGTAAAAGAACAACACATAAGGTTCTTAGAATGGGTTATTATTGGCCCTCACTTTTCAAGGATGCAAAGAAGTATGTCAAGGCCTGTGATAACTGTCAGAGAATGGGCCAGCCTAATCACAGAGATGAAATACCACTGAACCCCCATGTAATACTTGAACCCTTTGAAAGATGGACTCTAGATTTCATAGGTCCCATCAACCCTCCATCTAATAAAAAAGTTTATATACTGGTTTGCACAGATTATATGACTAAATGAGTGGAAGCTAAGGCACTCATTAGAGCTAATGAAGAATCTGTTTTAACCTTTCTATTTGAAGAAATCTTTGTTAGGTTTGGATTGCCTAGAGAACTAGTCACAGATGGAAGACCTCCTTTCAACTCTCATGGCTTTAAAGATACACTTCAAAAATATCATATTAATTATAAAATGACTACGCCTTATCACCCCCAAGCCAATGGGCAGGTGGAAAGTATGAATAAATTCATAGAAGCCATTTTAACAAAAACGGTAAAGGAGAATAGAAGGGATTGGTTTCAAAGGTTGCATGAAGCATTATGGGCTTACAGAACTACTTGGAGGAACACTACAGGTTTTTCACCTTATGAATTAGTTTATGGTAAAAGTGTTGTTTTTCCTATGGAATTTGAAATTAAAACCTTAAGAACTGCTTTAGTTGTTAACCTTGACTTGACTGATTCACAGACAGCTAGGTTGCAACAGCTTCAGGAATTAGATGAAAAGAGGTTGGATTCCATCCATCAAACAACTATGATACAACAACAAAGAACTAGGTGGCATGATAAAACCATTAAGCATAAGCAGTTCCAAAAAGGTAATTGGGCTCTATTGTATGATTCCCGTTTTGAAAATTTTCAAGGAAAATTAAGAACAAGGTGGCTAGGACCTTATGAAGTAGATATTGTTTTTCCAAATGGAACAGTCAGGCTCCTAACAATTGATGATTCTAGAACACCATTGTTAGCGAAACGATATCGGCTCTGTTTTTATCAACAACCTATTTCTAAAGAGGATTTCAAGGCCACTTGCATGACAGATATACATTATGTCTTTCTGGGGGAGTCTGCTATCCCTCATTGCAATTAGTTTTTCTATTTATATATTTTTATTAGATTAGATTTCTTAACTAATAATCCCTGTCAAGGGGTGCTATGTTACAATTAACTATTTTGCAGATCTTAGATTCGGAGGCTGGCTAAGAAGAACAATCTCAATACAGGAAGGATCAGGCTTCGGCTTAGGAAACATTTCCATTTCACTTCAAATCATAATCCATTCCCTCTCACTACCCTTCAACAACATCTTTCCATTTTCTTTGTTGCTGAAACACCATTTTTCCCATCGCTGAAACACCATTTTTCCCGTTGTTGAAACACCATTATTCCCGTTGCTGAAACACCAATTTTTCCCTATTTTCTCCATTAATGAAACACCAACATTTTCCATCTTTCCCTAAGAAGCACCAATTTTCCAATTTTTCCCGAGATTGAGGCATTACTTTCTCTCAAAAACGATGGATACATATAAATTTTTATTAAGGGAATCAGCCATTCATCCTGATAATTGTGTTCCTTCACTATCACTTCCCGTGAATATAGAAAACCTTTCGTATAAATACCCTCATACTTTATAAACCCTTTTTCATGACCATCGATGATCTATTAATTATGAGATTATATTTTCCGCACAACAATCAAAGGTAAAACATGAAGGTATGCGTGTTTATATGTAAATATTAAACTGTAGTTAATGAGAAGATCTCGATATGATTGCCAAAATCACCGTACATTCAAACCTATCATTTTAGTCGTAGATTGGGGGGAATAACAAAATATTGCAATCATTCCATGATACGCCATTTACCGTCATTTTTTTCACGGCCATGTCTCGTTACCTCGTCTCTGTCTTATTGTGTCATAACCTCATTTGCAACATCTTACTCTATTTCGGCTGTGGCAACTCGGCTCTATACTCTGCATTTTATTGAACCAGTAACTATGGGAGGAAACACTGTCAGACATGAACCTGGCTCAACGACTCTATTGGAACTTTACCAAGAAGCATATCAAATTTTTCTACAAGCAGGATGGGTGGAATATTTCCGAAGGCTCCTTGATTTTGATTTTCAGCAAGTTCTGGAATTCACATGCAATTTGAAAGAAGGATACTCTACTGTTCAGGGAGTGCGAATTCCAGTAATGGAGGAGGATATAGCACAGGTTTCAGGGTTAAAAACCAATGGCATTCGTTGGTTCAGTTGGAAACACCTCATTCTGAAAGCACACCAAGATTTTCTTCTACCAGGGGAGCGGGTCGAACCTAAAGGTAGAGGTGTTGCACTCCGTTCACTACCACCGCCATGGCCGAAGGTTGCAGAGTTCTTCAAGCACTACTTCACCTATGAAGGACGTTACCAGGTAGTGTACCAACATGACTTTGTGTTGTTGAATAATTTAAGACATGGTCGTTTATTAAATATGCCATACTATCTGCTTGGTTGTCTAAAGAATATGTTGAACTATTCCGTGAATGCAAGGCACCCACTCCTCTCCCTCATGCACCATCGCTTGGTTTAGCTCCTAATCCAAAGGGGCTTTACCCTGCACAATCCCCCTCCCCTTGACAACCCTCCCAAGCAAGCTGCTGAAATCCCTCAACCAACAGCAGAAAATCCCTAGCAAGCTGCTGAAATCCCTCAACCGGCAGCAGAAAATCCCCAGCAAGCTGCTGAAATCCCTCAACCGACAGTAGAAAATCCCTAGCAAGCTACTGAAATCCCTCAACCGGTAGCAGAAAATCTCCAGCAAGCTGCTGAAATTCAGCAACCAGTAGCCAAAACATCACAATTGGGCACTGAAAATCCTCAACAGACCCCACCCCTTAATGTAGATGAATCATCCACTCCCATATTCCATATTCCCAGTGATAATTCAGATGATAATACCCCCATTATTAAGCTCAAAAGGAAAAGACAAGAAAAAGTTGCACCCCCACTAAAGAGAAGAACGAGGGCTCCAATTAAGGAAACCGCTATTACTGATAATCCCCCTATCCTAAGGAAAAATGTTCGTAAGAGAAAAACCATTGTTTTCCCTGCCTCCTTACCTGGAAGATGAACGAGGACGTCTACAGCAATTGAGGCCATCACCCCAAATTCCCCACCTATCATCCTAAAACCCCATACCCCGCCAGGCCCTGAATCCTTACCTTCCTCACCCTCGGGTACCGAAATGCAAAGTGTTCAGGATTTTGTGACATCATTTCTTTCAGAGGACGCAACTACTCCACAAGAACCAGCTGTTGATTTATCAAAAGTAGACACCCAAGATGATGTACAGCATGTGGCTGCTCCATAAGAACCAGCCACTGACTTAACAGGTGATACACAAGAACCACCTGTTGAGAAACAAAAGATAGACGACCTAGATGTTGCTGTTACACAAGAACCAACCACTGACCTAATAGGTGTTGCACAAGAACCACCTATTGAGAATTCAAATGATGAAGCTGCCACCGAACAACGATCCTCCCATCCACTAGAACCTGCAACTGCTATAGAAGGCCCAGTTACTTTAGCCTCCCTTGAGGAAGAAAATGAGTTTTTGAAATCTAAGATTGAGGCTTATAAGTATGAGTTAATTATGGAAAGGGAAGCTTATGAAAAAGAACTCAATATCTATATTTTAGCTTAGGTAGCATCTGCAGCTGAGAAGAGTGCAGAAAAGGATTGACACAATGAATACATGTGCAGTGAATGTGGTGATATCTATTCTCGAGCTCGTTATAAGATAATCAAAGTTCCGTTTCCTGGATCCACTCCTGTATCTGCTCCTGTCATAGTTAAAAAGGAATGTCCTGCTGTTACACAAGAAATAGCAAGGCCTTCAAAGACCTTTGAGGAAGAAATAAAACCACCCTGGCCTACCCTAGTTGTTACAGATGAAAAACTAGCACCAAAGTCTTTAAAGACTGTATGTACCCAGACTGAACCTCGATGTGTAAGCACTGTTTCCACTCAGACCTCCAGTTTTCAAGAACTGAGGGATACGTGGAAGAGAGAGTATGATCTCTCACAAGGAAAGGAATTTCAGCAACATAAATCATTATGGCTCAATCATGTATATAGAAATTGGGAAGTCCTCAAACAGTCTTGTGCACAACACAAGGATAACAAAAAGCTAAAAACCAGACTGTCTCTTATCTTTGACCTGGTTCAAAGATTACTTGCCACTAGAAAACCATCTTTTAATTATTCTGTGTTTCTGAGAGAATGCTTAGCGTTCCTCCAAGTGAAAGCGATCAGAGATGGACAACCCCACGAGGTGTCTACACCTTAGCAGTTTATTGAGACTTTTGCAGAAGCGTCAAATAGTCAACAAAATTTGTTATATGAACTCTATCTTCATAATGAGGCCATGCTTGAAGATAGGAAGCTTAATTTAATTCCTCTCGTTGGTAATATTTAGATTAGAGCCTTCATTTCTTTCTTGGCTAATTAGCTTACCTGGCAAAATGCTTTCATGCCAGCAACACATAATGAGGAGAACTGCCTTCTCTGAATCCGAGCTGAGCCACAAAATGTCATTGTTTTTATTGCTGAACATCAACGAGTTCTACGAGAGCCAGGAATGACTGACCATATCAGAAAACTATAGGCAGCAGTCTTGGAGGACTACCAACACTATGTCAAGACTAAGGGAACTTCGGCCATACAATTAAATAATCTATTTTGGGAACATTGTCCTAAGGAGAGAAGGGAGTAGCCTCTCTTTAACCCTCTCAATCTTCAGGCAACAATCTCACGAATACCTAACTATGCTAAATGTATCCAACAATGTGCTGAGAAATGGTTGGGTTATCACTTTCACTTCCCTCTTCTATGGCTGCTAGGACAACAATACAAGGCTTAGTTCACGTTGTCCAAAAAGGAGGAGCTTGCAGCATGGCAAAAAATTCAGAATGTCCAAGGGTTCATAGACATGGTTGACAGTACTTTCTATACTTACTGCATAAGAAATTTGCACTGTACATCCCAGTATTTTGACTCAGACTCAGAGTAGAAATTGCATGGGGACATGCAATCCTTTCAGTTGGGGGGGATGTTAGGACCCCATATTTTCTCTTTCTGACCATACATTTTGTTATAATATCACCCTTTTCAACCCATATTTGAAAGTCCTTGTTAGTGTTTTGACTCAATTATTCCAAAGGTATGCAGTGACTCTTCGCATCACTATATGTTTAATTATTTAACATATAATCATGTTGTCTTCAAAATTGATCTTTGAAGTTGATTAGTTGGTGAACAATTAAAGAATGATGTGCAGCCCGCATTGCTAAAATAGCAAGAAAAACACACAAATCTTGAAGCTGAAATAGTTGAGATTTGGGTACTAGATTTGACAACAACAGAGGAACCCGATCGATCACTGAGGAAGCTGTTACATTGGATGTAATGTTCATAATCTAAATTACTGTAACAACATTCTGTTGACGGGAAACTGATTTCCCTATTTTTGTATAATGGGTTGAACTAGAATCTATAATGTAAATTTTTTGTAATAGATTTCTCCTGTTTATAAAGAGGAGACATCTACATTAGAAAAAGAGGGGAACAGACTGTAACAAGAGGTTTTTAGCTGAGGGAACAAAACTTAATCTTTTCTGTAATATGGTATATTGATGAATGAATAGAGTTTTGTTCTGAACATATCATTTTAGTTCTTGTTTCTTGGGGAATCTTGTGAGAAGGATAGGGCCCACCTTCATCACAATATTCACCCATTATCTTTCTGTAGTGTGTTAAGTGTGATTTCTGTTCATACCTTGTTAACAAGTACTGTTTTTGGATGTTGTTTTACCTTTGTTGAAACTCAGTTTCTTTCTTAATCGATCGATTTTATTTCATGAGTGTCTCACCGGTGATTAGGTTTACAAAGTGAATTGGTGAACTAGATAAACAAAGGCAGGTGCTGAAGGTTCCCGCTCTGGGGATAGCGTTCTGATCCTCTGTTACAGCATAGCCATTGTTTTCCTTTGCAGATTTATTCTTTCTGTTCAATTATTCATCTCTTGTTAGATATTTGCAATAGAGTATAATTGTTGTAACAGAGAGTGAAGATTTAAACGAGGTGTGATTTGTTTGTACTACAACTTTTAGTGCTATTAAGATTGAGTACATATAGTACGTAGTTGCCTTCGAAATAATCAGACTTCCCCGGGTTGACAATTTATGTGGCACTCGATTGTTTAATTAATAAGAAATTAAAGTGACCAAGATATAGTTGCCTTGTAACTACTCCTCTGTGATATGATTTATTCATACATATGATGGTAAACCTTTCAAAGCTCAGGGCCTTCTCTCCGAGCTTTAACCTCAAAATATTACCATCCAATCCAATCTAAACTCTGCAATGTTATATACAATGAGAAAAGTAAAATGAACTACTATTAATATATGGATAAGTAATGCTTCAACATTCTAACATTGAATGGTCCTCCTGGTAGATCTGTTCCATCTAACTATCTCAAGAAAAATGCATTGTTACTTCTGTAACCATAAATGATATAAGGGCCTTGCCATAGGAAATCAAATTTTCCATGTTTACCTTTCTCTTCTCTTCTAGAATCCCATTTAAGTACTTTTTCACCTATGTAGAAATCATCAGCTTTAGTTTTCTTGTCAAAAATCTTTTTGATTTTATCTTGGATCACTTGTGATTTGACATAGACTTCTTCTATCGTTTGCTGCAAGTGTATTGTATGATTTATCCTCATTTGGATATCATTCGGTTCTACTTGCAACTCTTGAATGATCTTCATTACTGTTACTCCTAAAGAGGATGGAAAAATAACATCCATTCCATATACTAGCTGATAAGGAGATGTACCAATGGAATTTTTGGTAGTTAATCTGTCTACCCATAAGGCATTTGCCAACTTTTTGTTCCAGGTTTTCTTGTTCTCTTCTAGCAGTTTCTTGATGATATTGACAAGGCTTTTATTTGAGGATTCTGCAAGTCCATTACCTTGAGGGTAATAGGTAGTGGAATGGGCAAGGGTAATGTGATATCTATTACAAAAGTATACTAGTTTATTGGATTTGAAAGTAGCTGCATTATTAGTAATGAGCTTTTGGGGGCATCCAAATCTTGAAAGGATATTATTTTCAAGGAATGAGATAATGACAAAGTCTGTGGCTTGTCTAGAAGGGATGGTTTCTATCCATTTAGTAAAGTAATCAGTGGCTGTCAAAATCCATTTATGTTGGGCTGAGGAGGATGGGTGAATTTCCCCAATGAAATCTAAACCCCGTTGTTGAAATTGCACTTCTGTGGATATGGGTTTGAGAGGTAAAGGTAAGAGCTTCCTTTTGCCTTCAAATATTTTGGCACTTGTGACAGGAGGTCACATATTTCTTGACATCTGCAAAAAGGATGGGCTAGTAGAAACCTGCCCTTAGAATCTTATCAGTAGTTGCTTTCCAATATAGGTGTCCTCCATAATCTCCTGCATGAAATTCTTGCATAATTTTGCCAGACTCATCTTTTAATAAGAAACTTAATAGAATGCCACCATTATCTTTCCAAAATAAAGCATTTTCTATGATATAATATTTCATTGATTTCATTTTAAAAAATCTACCTTTAGTTCTAGACAAACCAGGAGGAGCTTGTAAGTTTAGTAAAACAAATATAATATCTTCATACTAGGGTGAATCTGTAAAAGGTTCACTGATCTGTGGAGTCACAATCTCTTCTTGATCATCTAGGGAAACAACGAAATTTATATCTAAGGCACGACAGTTCGATTCAGCCATGAGTTTAGCTAAACCTTGGCCTTTGATAAGTTTTGTAGGATTTATTTCTATGTCATATTCCAAAATAGTGGCAATCCATTTTCCTCTCTTTCCTTCGGGCCCATCCTGTGTCAGAGTGTCCTTCACTACTGAATTTGGAACATAAGCAATGATGTGTGAATATAAGATGTATACTCTGAAATCTTTAATAGCTTTCACTAAAGCTAGTGCTTGTTTTTCCATTATGTTGTATTTTAGTGTAGCATCTCTCAAATATTTGCTAAAAAATACAATAGGTTGCTCATATCCTTGATCATTCTTTTGCAACAAGACTGCCGCAATAGTATGTTCTGAAGCAAAAGAAAAAATTATAAAATCCTTTTGGAAATCAGGACTTATGAGTACTGGTGTTTTAGGAAGGCATCTTTCATTGCCTCAAAATATTGTTTAGTCTCTACTGTCCACTTTAGTGCTGAATATTTCTTTAACATGTTATTCAGTTCTCTAATTAATTATGCTAAATTAGAAATGAATCTCCTAAGGAATTTTATTTTTCCTAAAAATGGCTATAATTCTTTGATGTTTCTAGGATGAGTGATGCTTAGGATTGCATCTATTCTAGCTAGATTTATTATGATTCCATCTTTTGATATTATGTATCCTTTACCTTCTTCTAGACCAAAGAGTGTCTTTTTGGGATTTAAGGAAATACCAAATTTTCTACATTTAATGAAAACTCTTCTTAGGTGATCTAGATGTTCATTATCATATTTTGAAAACACTGTGATGTCATCTTGGTAAAAAAACTAGAAAGTCATGGATTTCTTTTGAAAAAGCTATATACATAGCTCTTTGGAATGTTTCTCCTGCATTCATCAGTCTAAAAGGCATCTTTAAATACATAAAAGTACCCTAGGGAGTGGTAAATGCAGTCTTTGCTTGATCCTTTGGTTGAACTAAGATTTGGTTGTATCAAGAAAATCCATCAAGCAATGAAATTCTGGATGAGCCTATTGGTGAGCCCCAGTATTGTAGCAATAATGCTACAACTCCTGGGGCTTCCTGTCTCTTAATTTTATCAACCTGGTAGTTCGTACAAACTTGGAAGCGGCGGTGCTGTATGCACAAGTACTAGCTCTTGTCGCAGCTGTCACTTGGTCAGCTGGCACAAGTCCGCTAGGGCTTAAGCCAACTTCTATGGGCTTACAGAAGAAGCTCTATCAATGATGGACGAAAGCTAGCTCAAAGAAGACTAATCTACTTGACAACAATGAACTGAAAGCAAATCAAAGCATGTAAACCTAGGAAACCCTAATTTAACTAGTCTAGCCTCTATAATGCAAATGACGTGAAGGAAACTTCTACCAATGCTGATACTATCTCTAATAAGTGAAAATGCATGGATCTAAACTGCTTATATCATAAAAGACATGTTTTTGTATTTTTCTTTTAAGTGGGTGGAATGATTATGATTGTGTGCTAATTGGGGTTTGGTTGTGCAGATGGGATGGAGAAGGAAGGAAAGCGTGGAATATGTTGGGGAGGCTAGGTGAGGTCCCTATGGACCCTTAGCATCCATCCACAGAGGTTTTCCACGTTCAGAAGCTCGGCAACCGAGTGAATGGCCTCCTACAGGATGTCTGCAGGGGATCCTACAGGATACTCAGAGGTTACTACAGGATAGTCCTGTAGGTCTTCTACAGGATGTTCTGTGCAGTTCTACAGGATGCTTGGCCGTGAAGGTTTGAAGGGATGGAGGAGTGATGGAATGGTAGGAAGAGATATTCTTGCATGCGCGATCAAGATGGAAGAGATGGTAATGGAACGAGAAAGAGGAGTGTAAATGAAACCAAAGATTATGACTGTCACCAAACCAAAAATGCATCAACCTAAATTACTTATGCCATGAATTCAATGAACAACAATCCAAAACGTGAAGAGAAATATGTATGAGGCTGTGATGAAAGTATGTGTGCAGGTGTGAATGACAAGGAAGCATCTAATCAAAACCGTGACTGTATTGCAACAATCATCAAGTAAAGTAATGCGTGTTTTTGGTGGCTAGTTATGGACTGCACCCCAATCTTCAAGAGAGATGGCAGTGAGCCTTAACAACTGTTTTTATTACGAGAATGCAGCGAAGACACATAAACATAAACAAGGGAGGTACTGGGCGCTTGAGATGGGCCCAACCCCAAGAACTACAGCCTCCCAAGAGAGATTTAGAGCTGGTGCAAAGCTGGATCCATCTTTATTAACCAAGAATGAAAAGTTACATCAAAACTGTCCACAAGGAGAGCTTGAGAAAGAGCTGAAAGCAAAACTAATCCATGGCCTACAAATCGAATTACAAACTAGCTAACTAATGGCTAAAACAAAATGACTAGCTAACCAAAAATGACTAACTACCAGCTAGCTAAAAATGACTGCCTACTAGCTGCCTACTAGCTAACCAAAATGAGGCCATAAGCTCTCTTATTTATACAAATTTGAGGACCCAACAGTCCTCCTAAAAGTTAGGGACTCGGCTGCCCAAGACTTGCAGTTAACAGCAGTCCAACTTGACTTTCTTGGCTACCCTTGACTTGGAGTTAACAGCAGTCCAACTTGACTTGCTTGGCTGCCCTTGTGCTTATTGATTCGGTGGCCTTTGAACTCCGAGCTGATGGTGGAGAATTCGAGGTAAGGACCCATAAATGAGGGGGACACCTTCCTACAAATCCTCTAGCTTGTTCTCCCACGAATTTGGCTGCCAAGTGCTCATTAAGACCTTCAATTTTGTCTCCAAGTTGACCAACAAGGCTACACAAAGCACCCATTAGACTTGTTGGCATAATGACTAACCAAATTCACCCTATTAACATAAAAATAATAAAAAACATGCAATAAACAAATGAGAATGGTGGACTAAGCCAAATTAGGAAGTTGAATGAGCCCAAATAATTGTACATTTTTTGGGCTCATCATCAGGTTATCCTTTCTTTAGCACAACTACCTCATTATAAAGGTCCTATTTTACATCTTTATTGGAAGGAGCTCATTAGGGTCAGTGCGGTAAGGTTTTTATAGTAGAATATATGCCTTTAAACATAAACAAATTGGTAGGTGGATAAAAGTACATGTACTAAACCAAATATCACTATGTAGACATCCATGCTGGTCGTTCGAATCCTATGGTTATTGAAGTGCAACGATATATAAAGCGATAGGAAGAACCTGGTGTTTTTAAAGGAGATCCAGAGCCTGATGATCGTGATGATAATCGTGGTGATGATGTACGTGATCGAGATAGGGATTGTCAAGAGCGAGACCCGGCATAAGTTTATTCTGTAAGCTCCAGTAGCAGTACCAACGACACCAGTAGCCAGTGAGCCAGACAAACCGGAAAGTAGCAAGCCAGCTACCAGCCAACCAAAGCCATCTAGGCAAGCAACATACCTTCCATCTCGAGACCCAGATCTAGAGCCAGACCCATAGCCAGCAGGACCAGCTTAAGAAGCAGAGATAGAGACAGAAGTAGCTACTAGAGCAAGAGCAAAGGTAGCGGGGGGAAAGGCATCGTAAGCTTAAATAGCAGAGCCTATTTCATTTCTAGTACCAGGTCCAGATGAGGAAGTAAATCTGGCAGCACCACCGCCTATTGAACCAGCAGCAGTAGGGGTCACAACTGTAGCTTCTCCAATTCCTGGTCCAGCAGTAGCACCACCACTAGTAGCCATTGATGTATATAAAGCAGAAGTATACTTTGCACCTGCCCTCGCACCTGCATCAGCACCATCACCAATAGAACCATCGGTGGAACCCTCAGTAGAGCAAGCAGCAACAGCGGTAGGGCCAGAGGTAGAGGTAGCTAGAGTAGTAGAGACAAAGGTAGCGTCGATGGACGCAGATCAAGATCGGGATGAAGATCCGGGTGTTCGGAGGGGATATTATTATGTTCTGGATCGAAAGGAAGAGCCTAAGTTTAGTGATCGGAAGAAAGAGTCGGATGCTTGAGCTGAAGAGCCTGATGCGAGTCTGATGTGAGTAAGCGAGATGAAGATTCTGATGCTCACGGTAGAGAGTCAGATTCAGATGTTCATTATAAAGATTGAGATTATCAAAAGGAAGAGTCGGATGATGTTCCATCCATATGGTCCGGATGTTCCAGATCGATATCCAGGCCTTCGTAAGCGAGCCAAAGATCCGGATAAAGAGAAAGATCTAATACCAGGATAAGATCCATCCATTGAAGCAGCACAAGTAGCAGTGAAAGGTCTAGCAACATTCTGACCAGTTGGAGATCGAGACCCCGTAACATACATATACGGTAGCATATCTAGCAGTAGAAGAAGCAGTTCGAGATCGATAACTAGCATCAGTCTTTGATCCAGTTGAAGTACCTGTGGAAGCGTCCGTTTAAGCACCACCACTAGCAGCTAAAGGAGCTAAGCTACTAGTTCCAAGTCCAACAACAACAAAATGATATTCTTATTTTCATAAAGCAGTATGTATAACACCATTAGCAACAGAGAAATCATCTAAGCTATCAGTAGCAGAGGAAGTGCAACAATCTCCACGGGTGTAGGTTCTAGGTCAAAGACTCGGTCAATTTGCTATACCTTTACTTCCGCTGGTGAAACTCCTTGCCCTCAAAAGCACAAGCCCCTCCGGGACCTTACATTGGCTCTCTATCTGGCTCCGATGTTTACTATTGAACTCAATCTGGATCCCAAACTGGTCCATAAACACTTTCTTTTGCCCTGCTAGCTCACGAGCAAGCAATCTCTACCACCAAGTTGTCCTTCCCTCGCTCAAGCAATCGAAAGAACAAGTAGTAGATCTTCCATTGCTCAACATCATACTGCACTGTCACCTAGTAGCGCACCTACCCCCATCATCGCTACCTCCCGCCACCGCTCAACATCACTGCTACTACTGCTATCCAATGCAACTGATTAAAAACTCGAACTTATTAACCACTAACAATGATTAACCAAGATTGGTTAACCAATTCCTATGATTAACCTACCTTTAGCTAGGGTAATAAAGCTCGTTGTTTACCTCTCCCTTATGGTCGAGCAGCCTTACGGCTGATGGCAACCCTCTCCCTTATGGTCGAGTGATAAATCGATGGCAATGATGGCGGCCCTCTCCCTTATGGTCGAGCGATAAATCCCTCTCCCTTATGGTCGAGGCCCTACCGGTCCTTATGGTCGAGCGATAAATCCCTCTCCCTTATGGTCGAGCCCCTACCAGTCCTTATGGTCGAGCCTGCTGTAGCATCCTTGAATCAGATCCAAATCCAGCAGCAGTCACATAAGTTTATGCTGCAGAGGCAAGGGTGGAAAGCACACGTAGCACACACATAGTAAAGATAGCATCCCTTCTAGTCCCAGGTCAAGATCTAAAGCTACCAGGTGTAGATTTACTTTTTATAGCCAAATCCTGTAGCTTACCTTGTACCGTTAATGGATTCACCAGTACGAGTATCAATAGCCAACATATGTATATCCAGGTTCAGCACACGTTGGACCAAAAGCAAAGCTAGTAGTATAACCTACAGATGCAAAGGCTATGGATGGCACCTAAGCAGCATATTCACCAGTCCCAGCAACACAATCACGTATGTAAGCATATATACCACGTAGTAGTAGCAATAGATACATAGCCTAGCACAGATATAGATGACCGTTATCCAGATTAAGTAGTTTCAGTTCCAGGTGTAGATGAAGCAGTCGTTGAAGAAGCACAAGTAGATCCCGTAGATCCTGTCCATGAAGCAACAGTTTAAGCACCACTGCGAGGTGGATTGCTTATATGCCTTTGCTGGTGATACTCTAGCTAGCTCTGCCTTTATGCCTTTGCTTTTGCTGGCTATGCCTCTGTATCCGGCGCTGGACCAACTGTTGGGTCAACCTAGGCTATTGGTATCTCTGCTATTACTTATGGATGCTATGGGTTTGGATCTTGACCGGAAGTCAATACTACAGTAGCATACCCAGTTCCAGGCCCAGGTGAAGATTCATAAGTAGATTCATAAGTTGGGCGAGTCGAAGAACCAGTTAACTAAGTAGCATCATAGATAGAAGCAGTTGGACCAGAAGCACCTTAATAAGCGTACCCGTGATAAGCACCCCCTCTCATGATACAATTAGCAAGCATACCCAATAAGAATACCCGGCATATTACCTATAACTGAAGTAAGACTCATAGCGACGCACTGACCCACCAGCTTACCTTCGATCAGTTCCAGGTCCAAATGAAGCAGTTGATTCCATCGGTTCAGGAAGCAAATATGCATATCTCTCTATATATGATGCTATTTACCTAGCACCAGCTACTAAGATAGCAGAACCACCAATGGCAAAGGTAGAAGCAGCACCAATAACAACAGCTTTTGAAGCGGAGATCAATGGATGTTTGCCACTTGGTTGGCTAGACCCCGACCGAGGGGCGGATACCTATATCTTATAGTAGTATTAATGAATGGGATATATTCTCTATTTCCTATAGATTTCAAAGTCTGAAACATCATAAAAAGAAATTTACAGTGAAAATACTAAGTTGGCTTGTTTGAAGAAGATTTGATTAGCATTCAACAATCCTACCTTCCACAAACCATATCTCTGAAATTATAGTGAAATGGCACCTGGAAGTTCTACTATGGGTGCCTTGAGATCTCCTCTATCTCCTCCAGATTTCAGATTTTGAAACCTCATAGAAAGAATTTTACAGCAAAAATACCAAGCTAACCTGTTGGAAGTAGATTTTATGAGCATTTAGGAAGTCTAACATCCTCAGACCATATCTCTCAAATTATAGTGAACCAACGTTGGAAATTTTAACCATATGTACATGAATATTTCTAGTTGTATCCTTCAAGTTTCCTATTTCAAAATATCCCAGAAGATAAGTTATAACAAAAATGCCAATATGGATCGTTCACCCTATAAATCACATTTTTGCTTCCACCTTTAGAATCCAAGAATCACCCTAAAACTTATTTCTCGGCTCCTCTTGCAACCTTATATCTCTTTTTACTTGGATTCTATACAAATGTGTTAATATCCCCTTTATTTATAATGTTTTTATATTCACTTATGGGGCTAACTTTTAAAACTGGTTGGGTTAGCATGCTTGTACTTTAAATGGGCCATCTTGACGAAATATTTCATATCTCCTCAATGCTATGGAGTTGGAGGGAGCTCCATATATTATTGTAAATGCATCAAAATAAGCTTTCCAACCATGTATCTTGTGCTCCAATCTGAGCTATGAAATTAAATTTAAAATTCCTTCAAAGATATGGTATCCAAATTGGTCATTAAAATTCCAAGAACAATATTTCCAACAATCCTCGTTTCCAATCTTTATCTTAGACATATGTAGTCCTCCCTTTCTTTGATGTAAAAAACAACAATATTTTCTACAAGGGGAGCTTAAATAAGGAGTTTTTTTGGTTAGCACTCTAGTCTATGTCAAGGACGAGATTCCTACAATAGTCAATTCTTACAAGAGACTAGCTTTGTCTCTTCCTTTAATATGGTTTCTTTATGTTTGTGAGTGACCATTTCATCCTCTATGAGATATTCAATCCCATTCATTTCTTTCGCTACTTCACTTTTTCATATCTCCTACACTTTATCTTTATCTCTAGCTTCCTTTATGCCCCCCTTGATATTAGGGTTTCTCCTTCCTCATCATCTTTTCTTGTCTATATATCCTTCTTGCACTATGGAATCTAGAAATTTAAATAGTTTTTCCATTGAAGCCTAATTTGATTGCTAAGGATTTATTAGATTTTTCATTTTCTTCCAATTATTACTCATTTGCATCTACTAAGGACTTATTTCTAATTGCATTGTTTTCTCATTCTTATAATCGTTTTCAAAATTGTCATAATTATGGAACTTAATACATTTAAATGATATTTATTCATAATCCAAATCCCAAAGTTGACATCAGATGTCTAAATTTAAATACATGACCTCAAAGTGCCCCTTCTTTAGGTCAACACATATGCATAAGTAGGAAAGCATGTATTGATTCTCTTTTGGCTCAATGTTATCTATGTATATGTTGATATTATTCTTAATTACTAAAAACACCTAAAGCAATACAATACTATCAATTATTTAGGAACATCCTCCTTCATATTGAAGTCATGTTGAAGTCCAATGTCTAATGACCTAGTTGTATGCCATGAGCCCCATAAAATAAGGACCACTCCAAAGTGTTAGATCCTTATATTTTTTACACTACATTGAAATGGTGAGATAGCTCCATGCCATGAAGGAAGTAAGACATTGTCACCTTGGTAACAGGACCCCAATACTTATTTAGCCATGGTTATAGTTTTATATAGTCCCTTGAATTTTCCAACCAATTCTATTATGTGAACAATAGGGCTTCCCCTTTAGGGACATCAGTTATGATACTTACTTTTCAAGTTCCCTGTTTTACAAATTAGTGTTAATATACCTTGGTTTGTTGGCTAGATTTTGATGCATCAATGACTAAGGTTCAAAAATTAATCACCTCCTTCTCAAATGAGTAGTGGCTAGGACCTCCATTCTCTTATGCCATTATTGAATGATGACTCCCACACCCCTATAGTTTCAAATGCAAAATCTCTATGCAAGAGATAATGATGGTTGGTGTTCCATGGTAGTTAAGGTATAAACCTCATTTATAGGAAAGAGCTTCAAAATTTTCATAATTACCATATTGTTCAATAATTACTATATAGAAATGGAATTTTTTTTAGCATGGGACTAAAACTCTTGAAACATGTTGCTTTAGGAATTCTTATGAAGATACCATATAATAATGGGTTGAAAACATAATGTAAAATATGTGTGGTAAACCCAAATCCGCCCCAATCAACAATGCTTCTTTTCATTTGGTTTTTGGGGTGTTTTTGACGAGGACGATGTTGTCCATTGAGACCAACTTTAATTTATTAGACCTTAAGAAAAATAAAGGTAAGCAATTACTTTACTTGCTTTACAATTTTATTTTTACACTAAAAAATATTGAAGATAATTTTTCCTAAACCTCTATAGTTTTGATGAGCTAAAACTTAAGAAGGTTGGTATTTTAGCAAATATTTTGAAACTGGAATCTAGTATAGTTATACCCAGGATATTCTAGGAGATTTTTTTTTTCATTCTTCAAATTGTTAGTATCACAAAGATGGCAAATTATTTCATCTCAGTGGCTTTTAGGAACTGTCTAGTACCTTATTTCAATATGAAGCTTGCGAGAGTTTGTTCATATTTTAATAATGTTGATTTTCTTTTTTTAGATGTAATATGAATTTACAGTAATAATAACTTCCATTATTTTAATTTTATATGTGAAGATGGAAAAAATCATGACCATAGAATATTTTGCAAATATATATTTGAGTAAAGTATAATTAACCCAATATACTACTAATCCAAAACTATCTATTCTTCTAATGCTTATTGTTACTATTAAACTAAGTATACCAGTAAGAGTAAATCCAACTATACATTGTAACAACTTTACATAAAATAAATATTGACTAGTTAGAACTCTCTTCTTTGTGTTAATTATAATCCTACTTATTCTACCATGTAGACACGAAATTAGAGTTATTTGTATTGTTCTTCAAATTATGCAAAATATGGATTGGAAAGGATCATGAGTTTATCTTACTCACTTGCATATAAGCTTTATTGCACCTTGTACCTTATCACCTGGAGGCTTAGTAAGAATCTTGTACCTTGATCTTGAAATAATTTTATAGGTGATGTGTGTGATACTCTTCTACCATTTCATATATTCAATCTAATATATGTTAGTGCATTGACTAATTTATTTACTATTTCCTTCTTCACATTTCAAAGATGTTGCTTTTATATATCTAAGAAAGTTGGTAGGATAACGCAGATCTCCTCATTTAGATATTTTAGTGTCCAATTGAATGGGGTTAGGTATAGTTCTTTTGAAAAAATTTATTATTATTATTATTTTGATTAATAAGTGGGTGAATCCTAAAAATCTCGCTTACCACAATTCTAAAATAATATAATTTAACATTAAAATAAAAATTATTAATTTAAACTATAAAAAAATCATTTTTTCAAAATTTTCTAATATATTTTTTAACTTATCTTCTTTTCAGCTTTTATGATAATTTAAATTAAAAAAAATCATTTTTTCAAAACTTTCTAACATATTTTAACTTATCTTCTTTTCAGCCTTTATTTTACTTTCGATTACTTTATATCATAATTACTTAATTATTTAAAATAGTTATAAAATATCTTTCTATATACATACTTGAATGTATTCTCTTTCCCTTTTTATAAAAAAATAATCTTTACTAATAAAATAATTTAATTCTTAATAATATAATTTAACATTAAAATAAAAATTGATGATTTAAATTTAAAAAATCATTTTTTCCAAAATTTTCTATTACATCTTCTTTTCAGCTTTTACTTTTAATAAACATCATTATAAAGTTAAATATCATTTCCCACGTGCAATGAAGAGATTTATTTTTGTAGAAGAGCTTACTATTACATTATATCTAAAATTTTCCAAAGTTACCATATCCAAACTATTAATCTACATCTGAATGCTTCACTAAGTGTTATATCATTTTTACTTAATCTACATCTGAATGCTTCACTAAGTGTTATATCATTTTTACATAAGTGTTATGGTTGGTTATCTTTTTAAACTTTGTCACATCAATTTGTGTTGGAGTCCATTTTTACTTATTTTACAAATTTATTTTCAAAAGAATTAAATATAAATATTTTTAATATATAATATGTTTATTGAAAATATAATAAAATAATAAATTTTGAAAAAAAATATTGAAATAATTTAATTATAATATGGGAAAAGTTTAATATAATATTTTACTCAATTGAATCAAGTTTCAAATAAATAAAATAAATAGGTTTTCATTTTCAATAAAAATTAAAAAAAATTAAATTAATAATTATAATGTAAAATTTAGTCAAAATAAATAAGTTTTTATTTTCAATAAAATTTAAAAAATTAAATTAATATTATATAAAAATTTAGTCAAAATAAATAAATAAGTTTTTATTTTCAATAAAATTTTAAAAACTCAAATAAATAGCAATATATACAAAATTTAGTGAAGTTTCACATTCAAATACCAATAACATTTTCCAAATGAACAATAACTTTTCATTTTAATTATTTCATATTATTATAAAAATAATTAAAAATATTGAATTTAAGGTTATTATTGGTAGGGCTTTTACAACGCTCAACATGTTTCCTATAACTGAATGGGCACTAGCTCAAGTGGCCCTGCTTCAGTACCCCTCTATGACACCTGATATTGCCACCTTCAATACTCTAATCTCCAATGGTTGAAATTCCAAAAGACAAAGGCCTCACACTTTGTCAAAAGGCTTGAAGATATTCTAAAGGTAGAGATCAATGCTTCTCAGCCTAAAACAAGAGTTGTTAAGCTTGTGGAACAAGGTTTAGTGGGCCAATTCATGGGGATCTGGCCTTCCCTGCACTCATTGAAGTAATGGCTAAATAAAGCTTGGAAGTCACTGATATAGGGTCAAGTTTCCTCTTATTTCCCTAGGATAGGGTTTTATACCTTCTTCTTTGAGAATAGGGAAGACTGAGACTTGATCTTCATAAGCAACCCTTATTTTATAGGTTCCTAGGGTCCCTATTTAGATCAATGGAGCCAGGGTTTTAACCTATAATGAGATGTTCCTTTAGCAATTCCAATCTAGGTTAAACTCCCCTTCCTTCCTCTGCATTGTTGGAATGATGTCACTTTTGAAAGTATTGGAAATGACTTGGGTAAGTATATTGATCATGCTAAGCCACAAGAGGGTTTGTTTTCTTGTGCCAGGATTTGTGTGGAAGTAGATATGGACAAAAGGGCTTCCAACTACAATAAATATCAACCTGGATAAATGGTCCCACATCCAAGAGTTGGATTATGACCAACTTATTTTTAAGTGCAAGATCTGTCATGATCATGGAAACTTTTCCAGAAGCCGCAAAAAAATGATTGAGGAGCAAAATAATCAAGTGGAAGAACAAGATCAATGGCAAAAAGCCAAAAGGTGAAGAAGACCATTAAAATAGACTGATAACCACCCACAATAGAGCGATCTAGTAGGGAACAAAGGCAAAGGCGCAACCTCTCCAACCCAAGTGAAATTAGCTCAAGGAGAGGGTACCAACAACTAGGGTGTAGCAAGGGCTAATAGAAATAGTTTCGAAGCGCTCAACCTAGTTGAAAAGGAAGGCGAGATTCGCTCACAACTTGGTCTTCTCGAGGATGACAGTCCACCCTTTGAGGATGCCCATGTCCATTTGACAGGTGAGATTGACTCTTCCTCAGATTAGGGCGAGTTCCACTCTCCTAGGGAGGCACAAATTGGCCCCTCCCTTGCTAGTTCAGCTGATGAAAAATCAAAGATGGAGAAAGAGAAGGAACACGGTTGCCTTCTTCATAAGGTGGTAAGAAAAACAAACAAGATGTCTGAATAGTTTTTTTTTTTAAAGGGCAAAGAATTAAGAAGACAAGGTATTTTGGATAGACACATCACATGGAGACAAAATACAATGAAAGGACACAATTTAGGCCCCAAACAAAGGGTCACAAAATCTAATAGCAAATGATGAAACTAATCTCCTGGAGTTGCAAGGAGTTGGGATCAAATAAAAGAATGTCAAAAGTTAAATCATTAATTCAAAAAGGAAAACCCCATATTCACCTGGTCCAAGAGACTAAATTGAGATCTCTAGTAAATAGTTTAGTAAATAGTTTGGTCTTAAATATGAAAGATTTAGTCAGTTCCAACAACTCTAATGTTAAGTGTCTAGACTTGAATGATCCATTGGATTCCGGGAAATGTGTTGTAAAGGATTATATTTTGAAGTAGGTTATATGTATTACAAATTTAATTTAATTTTGGGGCACTATTGGAAGGTATTCATCTCCAAAGAACTACATATGCGTAGTATTGATTGTATTCCTCTTTGGAAGATAATTTTGGTTTAAGGGTCTCTAGATGATATTGAAGATGGAAAGAAATTATAATGTAGCTTTGAATATACAATTGTAATCAAGTCATAGATTTTGTAATTAATACATATATTCTAAGTACAAAAAAAACCAAAATCCCTCCAACAAAATTCAAAAAACCTAAACCCCACTTACATATATATAAAATAATTTATAAATATTGAGCTTTTAAATACCAAGATTCCTCTAGCAATATTGAAAAGACAAACCAAAAAAATACATTCTCAGAATAAATCAAAGATTCTTATTAATCAATTAAAAACCAACTTAGCATCAACTTTTGTGTGAAACACTAAGGTGGAAAAGGCCTAAAGAAGTTTGGGAAGAACGAATGTGTACATTTTGCAAGTCTCTGGTAGTGATTAGTGGAATTAGAAAAACATTTCATTTTGGAATGTGATGCGTTCAAAGACATCAAAGAAAGTTATGAGAATATGTTAGCATCCGTTTCTTGGCATTGTTTTTAGTGAGACTTTTTGGAAGCTTTTCAGGTGGATTTTTCCTTTTCTAATTTCCCTAAAATCCGATAGGAATTTATTGAAATCATAGACATGATGGGTAACCCCTGCACAATCGAAGTGCCTTAAGGGTTTTTCAAGGCATTGAATCCATATATACAATAAAAAAAACCAGTTTAAATAATACACATCAAGATTTAACTTCAATTTTTTCTACCCAACACAAGAAAGTCTAAAAAATAGCACTAAAAACAGCTCCCTATTTTTAATCTCATAAACATTAAACATCATATCATTTCATTTAAAGAAAAAATCGGACATATATCAAAATGTGTGATAGCTCATTACCATCTCTTTATTTACAATCTCTAAGCCCAAGATAACTCAATTTGTTTTAGGTTTAATTAATGAAAAATAAGAACCCTTTTGTAAAATCGAATAGCTCTTGGCAAAATTTTCATGTGCATTCTGTTTCTTTCTTTCTATTTATGGGACAATGTGCTTAAATTGGTGGTCACCAGCTTTGAGTTGGGGGGCTCTCTTTTGCTTTTTTTCCCTTTATCTTCGTGGCATGCTTATATCCTTTAAACTCAAGGTCCTCTCTCAGAATTCTTCTGTTAGAGCCATTAAGGAATTGTCTCGGGTTTACAAAATGATTAAAGGATAAATGGGTGCGAACCTCCCTCATAACATGGGTGTCCACTGCCTAAAAATGGTGCATAACTGCATCGTGTCCACGGCCTAAAATTGGTGCATAACTGCATCGTTTTGGGAGAAAGTGTCTCTTGGATTCCAATTTAATTTCCATGATTCCTGTGCATAACCCATGCTTTGAGAAAAATAGATACCTATTTTATTCATTAAAAGGGGTGTTTTTTTCCACCTACTGCCAGACATACAAACAAGCAGAAACTGGTTGTTCTGCTCCCTCATGGACAATCATGAAAGGAGTAGATATGTACACAAAAGCGAATAATACGAAGAGTCTGTTGTTGGTAGTTATTATGAATTTTGGTTGTATGTGGCATGATGCTGAGGCCTATACAGTGAATAAGCCAAACAGATGGTAGTAAACAGTAAGATAAATCATTCCTGGAGAATTTTCAAGCTGTTATAGAGTTGATTGCAAATTGCAATTTGGTTGCTTGTGATGATCTCTTTACTTTTCTTCTCGATGCTCTGCAAAGGGGGGCAGGCAGAGTCCAGACAGTAGAAGCAGCAGCAGACCCATCAAGTCCTGTGAGAGAAGGTCTGCCTATCAGCAAAAAAAGTGCAGAATCTCATCATGTGGGGTTCTGCACAGAACCCATCAAACAAACTAAACTAATGGACTTGTTGAACCTTCGGGCTTCTTTACCTTGAGTATACATATATCTGAGGATGATTTGGCTTTCATAGCTCAACCAACCAGCACACAATTCTCCTGGACACCTGCAAACAGACAAAGGGTGAAAGGGACATTGGGTGACTCCCAATGAGCCTCCTCCCTCTCCTCTCTGCCACAAGGCAGGCCAGCAGCTCTGGCAAAAGAATCAGGACACACATTCCAATGTATTTTTTCACACACCTGCTTCCTCTGAGATTAATAAATATATATTTATTGTGTATATGTATCAGATCATATAAAACTAGCTGTGGACACAAGTACTAATAGGCCTGCTAGTACAATTGTGGGCTCTGTGTCTGGTAGCTGCTACAAACCCATAACTTTTCCCTTGCAGCACGACCGAGTCAGATGGATGGATACTTCAATCACAAGTGGCAGCAAACGGTAGTGCAGAATCCATTAAGCGTTCACTCTATTTAATTTGACTGATTTCAATTCCTCTCTGGCACCCATTATCTATCTATTAGAAGTTATATTAATCAATTGTTTTTTTTCGGGTGGATTGCGCCCCCCCAATTCAAGTTAATAAGTTAAGTGTACACGGCAAGCAATGCGGATGCCCGAGGGGAATCAATCCTCTTCCTTTTTCGATTCCCCGTGCCATGCAGGCATTCACTCTGCATTTCTTCCCAAAGCCCTTCAAGAAGCAGATATAAATTGGGCTCGGGGCTAGAGGTTCTGCATTCAATTCTTCTGCCTTGGAATACAGAATGTTCCCATGCAGGATACCATTCATTAATGTGTTCAGAGGGCTTATCGTTGTTGTGGATCACTAGTCTTGGAATTCTCATAATCTGCATATGGGTAGTTGTGGGTTCAGCCTTAGAGGTCATGAATGAAGTGCCCACCTGGTTAGTTTTATTTAGTTTTGCTTGCTCGTAAGTTATAGGTGTCGTGTGAAATTGGTTTTTTGTGGTGATCTTGACTGAGGAATTGTGCTTTGTAGCAGCAAGGAATCAGTCAAAGCCCATTGGCAGTTGCTATAGCGCATTGCTTCTGGCGTTCAAGATATTTGTTTTTTTAATGGAAGTACTCTGATACAGGTATGGGGGGTCATTTGATATCAGTATTTATGTGGGGATATTTCTTGAGTTCGTCACGTCAGTCAACCTTTTTCCATTCTATAGCTCATACACTGTTTGGCGGTGTTTTGCATCTACACTTTAGTTGGTTGGTCAGCGTTTTACTGTTTCAATAAAGTTTTGCATTCTTCGATATATAATAATCTCGTCCTCTTAATCCACAATCCCATTATTTCCCTTTTAGTGTGAATTACCCCATTGGCAACTCTTCAGATCCACTGGTTTTGCATTCAAAACTCCATTTTGATATACTTCTCTGCTTTTTAAACAGAACCAGAATTTCCCTTGTATTGGCCTTGTTTTGCATTCAGTAGCCTATCTAATTCCTGTTTGGAGCCATGAGGGAAATATGGACATCTTTGGCTTCTCTGATGGGTGTTCTCGCCTTCAGTCAGACACTTTTACATGCACTCCTTCCCCCAGAGCTGCGCTACGTTCTGAGCAGATTCATCAATCATATGCTTAATTGGTTTTCAGCCTACACTTACTTCGATATCATGGAAGTGGAAGGTGTGAATACCAACGATCTTTACAGTGCTGTGCAACTTCATCTGAGCAACTCTCCATCCATTTCGGCACGAAGAGTTAATCTCAGCAGAGCTAAAAACTCGAGCTCTTTCACATTCAGCCTTGCCAACAATGATAAGATTGTTGACAAATACAAAGGAGTGAGCATATGGTGGGAGCATCATGTAACCCAGAGGCAGAATCAGTCATTTTCATGGAGGCCTCTCCCAGAAGAGAAGAGAGGATTCGTTCTGTGTATACACAAGAACGACAAGGAGCGGATCCTGAATTCATATCTGGAGCATATAATGGAGCATGCCTTGGAGATCAGAAGAAAGAATCAAGAGCGCTTGCTGTACACAAATTCTAAAGGAGGAGGTATGGATTCAAGGACTCAGCCATGGGAATCAGTGCCCTTCAAACATCCGAGCACATTCGATACTTTGGCTCTAGATCCTGCTAGGAAAGCAGAAATCATAGAAGATCTTGAGGCCTTTGCCAAAGGCAAAGAGTTCTATCAGAATACAGGAAGAGCCTGGAAGAGAGGCTATTTGCTTTATGGGCCTCCAGGAACAGGCAAATCTAGCATGATTGCAGCTATGGCCAATCATTTGGGCTATGATGTCTATGATCTGGAGCTCACTGATGTCCATACAAATGGAGAGCTGAGGAAACTGCTGATAAAGACCACCAACAAGTCTATTATTGTTATTGAGGATATTGATTGCTCATTGAATCTCTCAAGCCGTGCAAAAAAACCAGCCGCCAGAGTGGACTCTGTTATGGCAGGATCTCCAATGCAGCGGCCTGATGAGAACAACAATTCAGTTACCCTATCTGGCTTGCTTAATTTCACAGATGGGCTTTGGTCATGCTGTGGTAGTGAGAGAATCTTTGTTTTCACTACCAATCATGTAGAGAAACTTGATCCTGCACTCTTGAGATCAGGAAGGATGGACATGCACATTTTCATGTCATTCTGCACATTCCCTGCCTTGAAAATTTTGGTGAAAAACTATCTGGGGATCGAGAAACACCAACTGTTTCCAGAACTTGAGCAGGTTACTGAAGACGCCCGGATGACGCCTGCAGATGTTAGCGAAATCCTCGTGAAATACCGTTTGAATGCCACCCGGGCATTGGAAGAGTTGCTTGAAACATTCAAGGCTGCAAAGGACAAGCCTCATGCATCTTGGGCAAGGGAAGAAAAACCAAACCCAAACCCAGTTGAGGATGAGCAGCAAGAAAAGAGAGCTCTGGAGACTCCTAAGAAGACTCAAATCCATGAGGATTATTTGATGTCTGCTGACAGATGCCAATGTCAAAGGAATCAACAGAAAGAGAATGCAATTGGGCAGGATAAAGATGCAGAAAATCAAGGAAAGAAAAATGATCAATCTGGAGAACAAGAGGGGACTGATGACTCAAAGATGCAGAAAGCTAAGTGAATGCCTTCAACTCTTACTGGATTTTTACATGGCAGCCAACTTTAGAAGGGCTCTACAGCCTTGCTGTAATCACAATTTTGTAGTCCAGACTCTAGAATTTGTTGTGGCCACTTATATACAGGTCCTTGTTTCATGCAATGAAATTTAATGTTTTATATTTCAAAATATTTGGCTCAAGGTCATGATTTTGGAAGTGTTTTGTTTATTATTTATCAATCAAACAGTCAATTACTCCTAAATCTTACATATGTATCCAAGATCTCTGGGTATTTCTGCTTATTTTGTTTATTACAGATTCATTGCTTCAAGAGTTTGCATATTTCTCAGTGCTTTTGTAGGATTCTTTGGATCGTGTTAATGTTTTATGTTTAATTTATAATATCCTTTGAGATCTACTTGGTCCGTATTGGAAAATGAGTTTAATCAGCATTTCAGCCAGATATTTTATCAATGATGTGTTTTACAGATCTCATTTCTGAGTAAGCAGTCCTGAGCATAGGCTTCATAGGCTTATTGGGTTTATTGAATCTTGTTGTGTTCAGTAGCTTCATTCTACACAGGTTGATATTTAAACTTGTCAAGATAAATTATTCGATAACAAGTTTACATACATTTTAGAAATTTTCAGGGAGCTTAATGGGGTTTAAGTCAAAGTTATTCTGAACAGCCTCCTTAATTGATCTCTGTTTGAAACAAAGCAAAACTATGTATGTCTCTTTCCCTGCCATTTGGACTTCCTTATTCATATGGTTCAGTCCATGAAATTAACCTGAATTATTCAGGAACTCCAGTGGTTGCTGGAAGCTTTACATTAGACATATTTTGTGTTCATTTTGCATTGACTATTGCAATATGTCAATGGTAGAATCTTACGCATTCTTTCTTCATTTATGTTGAACTTCTTACATTACAAGCTTTCAAAAGATTGTTGTTTTCTGTTATGATTCAGCATGTTTCTCACAAAATCTAAATCACTTGTGGACTAAACTGGTATAAAGGCATTTGTTTACTATCAACATTATCCAAATACTCAATGCTAACAAGAACAGATTTAGTGTGATGCCTGCGTAGCTAGTAGCTAACTATTATTGGTGTGTCCTGAAATCTCTATATAAAACTTGTTGGTAACTCTGACCTCTTTCTCATACACAAATGCCATTGCATGGTAGGATGCAAAATTCGGTTCTGCTATGATTCCTGACTCTTAATAACTCAGACCTCTTTCTCATATACCCAGATGTCATTACATGGTGGTATGAGAGTCTGTTTTGATGTAAAAGTAGTCTGTTCTGATGTGACATCATATAATTAAATTTAGATACACATTCACCAGTGTTTTGTTTTTGTCTCCTTTGTTAATATGTAGAGATTTGTAAGTATATTGAAATTAACAACTATGATTAGTATAAATTTATACTGATTCATTATCATCCCTTCACAGGGATATGCAAATGCAACAACAACGTTAGATTTTTATTCTTTTTACAAATCATCATCTCAGGATATGCCAAATTCCAATACAATAACAATGTTAGAGATATAGCCACTGCAATAACAGTGTTGTAAAAGCAAAAGCTCGGGATAGACCAGTACTACAATGAAAAAGATACATAGCCAATGCAGCAACAATGTTGTAAAAGCAGAAGCAAGGACAGTGCGGTTTTCACACTTCTCTAATGAGTTTTGAAATTCCAAGTGTCAAATTTGATGGTTTTTATACTTCTCTAACTTGTCTTCCTTGAAATTCCTTGAAATTTCAAGGAAAGATTTTAACATTTTTACAAATTTTTAAATCATATTTGATAGCAAATTACCCATGACGACAAATCAATCACCCCATGACTAACAATTTACCCATCAAATTCCATCCATGCAATATACCAATGCAACAACAATGTTGTAAAAGCAAAAGCAAAAGCAAGGACAGAGGTGGTTCTATATAGGAAAAGGCAGAGGTGGTTCTATATAGGAAAAGGCAAGGACAGGAATGGTTCTATGTATGAAAAACTAAAACCAACTGCAAAAGATGGGAATAGTTTGATGTATAAAAAGCTAATTCCAAATTGGAATATACTATTTCTAAAGAGGATCCCGGCCCACCTGCCAATATATATTGGAAGATGCTTTTCTAAAAGTTCAAAAGATTATTCCATTAATCATATTTTATAAAAATCAACAATTTTAATATACACATTATTAAACATGTGAATATAACATTATTATAAAAAACCAATTGTTTAAACCAGAAGAATATGAAGTTGTTTTAATATTTTTGTGATAATAAGAGCCTCATGTATTGCAAAGCTTGAACGCTATTTTCAAACATATATTAAAATTAATGCTGTTTGGCCTGAAAGTCAAGTTATAATGCAGTATATGACTTGTTATTGAAGTAAAACTTTTGACAAAACAATATGTTAGGTGGTGGTTCTCCAAATTTTCCAACACGTCCTTTTCCATTGAGTTGAGGTCCCTTTCCTCTTGTCATTTTCCATGGGGATATGAATCAGGTCTTTATCAACGAAAGGTAAGAGTAAAAATAATAGAAAAACTTATATTATTAGAAAATGTAACTCTTAAGTTTTTTTTTATTAAACAGTAAAATATTTGTTGATTAAAAACATTTTTTTTATAATCCTTTATAAAATTTATAAATTATTTTATGTAAGATAAATTAAAATTTATATATAATTATATAAAACCCTCACTTTTTAGTAAAATAGAGTTTGATATCATTTTTAAGTAGATATTTTAGTTTTTTTTTCTTCTGTGTATGTGAGTATCCAAATATGACTATGCAAGGATAGAGTAGTGTATATAATGATTCATATGTAATTTGTATGTGATGGTCGAATGATTTATGAATTGAAATTGTAGAATTTAAAGTTCATTAGTTTATAGATTGAAATTATAGAATTTAAAATTTAGACTTAGACTCATCAAGTTCAACATTATAATAACAAGACTTCAAAAATTTGAGAGAGAATTATGTGGCTATGCTTCTTTTTATCAAGATAGTTGGAATACAACAGGATGCCTTTCTGCTAAACACATGTTCCTACTCTATTTAAGAGTAGTCATAAGCATGTCCATGGTTAGAGCATCCATATTCTTAGGGTAGGCTATGAAGCCTTTTTGCTAGACACATGTTCCTACTCTATTTAAGAGTAGTCATAAGCATGTCCATGGTTAGAGCATCCATATTCTTAGGGTAGGCTATGAATTTGGTCCGAGAGGGAATTATATTTGTCATTAAGTGTTGAAGGATGTCCAATATGTATCCCATGAGTGAATTGTCATGTTTTAAGCACTTCTCTATGTTATTTGTTATCAGTTTCTTTATATGCTTATATAGATCTATTTTTTTATTGTAATGGATGTATTAGTTGCACAAGATGTTTATATGCAAGAATTTTCTTTAACTACTTGTCCACTAACTAACCATTAGTTTTTCTCCACTTTTAACAAAACACATCCTTGAAGATCTCCCATAGTTGCAAGGTACTGCCTTATGTCTAAAAGGAACCCCTTTGCAAGAAGCATAGCTTCATCATGTTTCCTTAGACATGGAGGAAAAAAAATATTTTCTTTTTAGGGTTGAGGCTTTGATATATTTTTTTTCATCCCTTTTCAGGGGAGGTTTCCCCTTTTTCTCACTTTGTTCCTTGAGACCACTTGATTTAAACGTATGAACAACAAAGATGGAGTTTAAACCTACAAGTATGGCTCCACAACTCTCTATGATTTTCCCACCTACAAAGTGGTAGGAAAATGCAACTTCTTAAACACAAGTTGTAGAATTCCCCTTTTTCATATTAAATAAGATAAATATCATGTTAGTCATAATACCTAGTAGAGTTCAATAAGTTAATTATCTTGCTCACATGCTTCATCAATGCCAATTGTTCCTTAAGTTTTTTTAACTTGAAAGTCATGCTTTTTTACCACTCCATTTAAGGGTACCGAAAAAAGGTAAGTTTTTTGAACTTGAAAGTCATGCTTTCTTACCACTCCATTTAAGGGTACTGAAAAAAGGTGTGTTAAATGTGTATCCATTATGCATTTAAAAAAAAATCATGTTAATGATGTAAGAAAAATTTAATAATTTATTTTTAGAAGAATGCTAAAAAAAGAAAAAAAAGTATTAAAATAAATTTGTGCGAACATTGAAAAGTTATCATTTTTATTTAAGTTAAAAGGCTTTATATCACCAAAATATCTTTAAAAATATAGAGTTGTTACATCACGTCTATAGTGGGGATTCTTACTACCTAGGAGAATCCTCCCATTTTTCTTTTCAAAAGAGCCCAGATTACAAAAAATATAGACATCTTGTATAAACATTACAAAATATATCAAAATCCTAATATACTAACAAACTTAATAACCATTAAGTGTCAAAAGAAGAATTAGGACTAGGGTCTCTTGCAATTGATCCAGAGGGTGCAACAATATCGGAGTCACAATGAAGATGCTCTTCTACATGAGATAGCCTTGCGTCAAGCCTATTCATGGAGAAGTGTTGGTTCCTCAACATCCTTTTAATGTCCTCTAGTAAAACAAACATGTTTACCTTTCCACTTGTTTATATTTCATCACTATACCAAACAAAGCCTTCATCTGCCAACAAAGAGCAACATAATTGAGGTATTGCTTTTTCCATCCCCTTGTGTGACCAAGGTCGAGAACCCAACAAGAGACCTCCTTCAATATCTCATAATTAGAGTAGGATTGCCTCTCGGCACTCGCTTGAGTTTCTAATTTTCTTATTTCCAGTGAGGTCTGAGGAGGCATTGCGTTAAAACATGTCCTAGTTGAATCCTAGGTGAAAAGTCAAGCCCCACATTGTCCCTATGGACTATTTCCATTTGTGTCCCTCTTGCATTACATGCATTATATGGGAGCATGGCGAGCGGGAGGGATTCAAGCCTTTTAACAATTACCCAAACAACCCCGATTAGGAACCTAACGAAAATAATGACCTAACAAAACACTTATAGAGTACAAATTGGTCAAATAAATAGTATTGTCACCAAATAATGGACTCCATAGTAAACCAAAAGAGGAACCACTACTCCTAATCCCTTGTAATAATTTACCCAATTACCTAATACCTTCCATTCTTTTCTTTCTACTAGCCAATGCCCTCACAGGGAAACAATATCATATGGATATTTCATGTTTTGTTTTGCTTGAGTCATAACTAAAAAGGAGGATGGTTTTAAGGTAAATCTGTAAAAATACTAAGTGTTGCCCTGAATTACTAAGAAACACCAATTCTCAAAGTAATAGTTACATGGGGGAGGCGAATTAGGAAGTCTTCTCACTCATTAGTAATGCCATTGCTCTAGGTACTCTGGCTTTTGCTTGCTTTCCTAGTTTCCAAGTGGAGAAGGTGACCAAATTAATGCCACCCAACTCCCCCAATACACTTGAGTGCTAAGCTTGTCAAAGTTCATCGCCATAGAGATCCTACAACTAATTTAGGAAGCTATGTCCCTTGCCTCAACCATTTGGAGAACTACTCTTAACTGGATGTAAACCTATGGTATTATTTCCCTTCTCTCTACTCTCAACACCACTTTGTTCCTTATACCATTGAAATGTTAGCCCCGTTAACTAGCTACACCCTTCATATAGCCTACTCCATCATCATGGCACACTCGTGCACCATAAATTTCCATCCGCTCACATGATTTTGGTGACCCCCCTCCACCATTTTGCTACCAGCAACTAGGGAATTTCTCTCAGTGGTAAATTTGATGGCATGCTCAAGCCAATATTAGGTACTATGTTGAATATCATCCCCTCCTCCACTAGTGAATTCCTTCTGCTTGGCTATTTCTCCAAACTATACTCACACACAAGCTACTCCATTGTGTACATCCTTGGATAGTGTAACTAGTATGGGACTTAAGGACAACCTCCAATGTCAAGAACTGCCAACAAGAATGGGCGTGTTGCCACATCACCTTGCCTATTAGTCAGGTGGGACACACCGTAACTCTAGTCACCCCATCTGAGGTATCTAATATATTAGTTAATAAAGAGAAACAAAGTTACATTCTAGCATATCCATGATATCCTTAGGTTAAGTTTTTCATTATACCTTGATAACAACTTTTAAAGTGTCCATGGTAATCTGACTTTCTTCGATTTCTCATTTTGATTGTTAGGGAGGTTATTTTGATTTAAAATTTGTGCGACGAGTTGTGTTGTTTGATTTAAAAGTTGTACAATAAATTGCATGTTTGATTTAAATTTTATACAATGAGTCGTATTGAATTCAAAATTATGTAATTTAATGAATATACAAATAATGGTTCATTCCCTATGTTTCTATTAAAATGTAATTTAAATATTAGTATTAAAG